>CM076611.1:32196808-32418264 GCA_038502775.1 Hippodamia convergens | reverse complement strand
CGTTGCTTGGGTCGTATTTCAGAGCGTTTATGTAGGCCTCGTGAGCTTCCTTAGTCAGTCCTATCTCGGAGTACGCCTTGCCTAATCTCCCGTAAGCTTTGCTGTACTTGGGATCAAGCTTGATCGCAGTTTTGCAAATCTAAGATGGCGTTCAATGGCTGCTCCGCCTTGTTATAGGCTGCTGCCCTGTTGCAAAAGTACACAGGGTTCTTCGGGTTCAGCGCTATGGCTTTGGTATACTCTTCGACCGCCTTCTTGAACTCGTTGTTGCTCATCAAATTATTTCCGCTATTTTTGAACTCCTCCGCTTTTAGCTCGTCTTCTTCAGATACGGTTTCGTCTTCTACTGGGAATAGTTCACGGAAGTCAATTAAATCGTCTTTCAGAGATTCTCTCGTCTCATTATCTATCTGATAGATGCTTTCCAAGCTTTGGATCACTACGTCGAACGAATCTCTGATGTTACTTTGATGCTCGTCTCTCGATTTCTCTTCATTGAGGAATTTCGTGATGCTCAAGATGATTTTTTTCTTATCTTTTTCTGAAATTTGTCCGTTCTGCATTGTAACGTTTGACGTGAAAATTTTTGTTCGATTTTGACAGTGATTTTTATCGGCTCTGTGGCCATTTTCGACGAGCCAATTCAATATTAATTAGGAATAATTGTTCACAAAGAAAATATTATCAGGAAACATTGTTGTACTAGATCAAACGCGCGGCATCGCTCGCGTATCAACAAACTAACAAATACGGACTTCCACAGTTAAAATATTAGTACATTAGTGAAGAGTATAGTTAAAACTAAAAATATTAGAGAGGGTGAAACTTTGACTAAGATAATTTATTAAGAATATTTTTTTATGGAACACTATGTGTGTGAATAATTTATTCAAATGCTTTATTATTAAACATTCGTTTTTGAACAACGGTAACATTTTCGAGAATATCTTTTCCTAGGTAAATTTAAAAGAATAAATCAATAAAAATATAATTCATTAATTTCTTAATTCCTCATATATACTTCATTCATTGGTCTGCATTCAGCGAATTAATCCCATTCCTGGATACTCTATTGTGCTGATCAATAGAATCCTGGCTTTTGATCTGTGGTGCTATTTTATTAATTTAAAAAGTTTTTTAATCGTTTACGTTTTGCAGTGCTGCGGCCAAAGGTATAGCTCTTACCTAAAAGCAGGCGTACCAAAACGGTTCGAATTTATTTATTGTACGAATATGTACTATTATGTATTGTATGTAACCAAGGTGTAATATATGTTTTACATTTCGACATCCTCTCAATTTCATTTCCTACACGTTTTATATCTGCAAGAATTCAATTGTTCATGATCAAGTAAGATCGATACATACATGGATGTAGATAAAGGATCCCCATAGCTACAGTTCTTGAAAAATTGCAGCTGTTTTCTCCTACTCCTGCTGGTTGCTGCCCTCCTTTGGAAAATAAAACAAAGATATGACATATACCGTAGACGACAGAGGTTATTTGTCGAGATGGAACAGATGGCATCCCGTCCATTTTCGCAAGTAAGTCACATGAGGTGTTCGTCAGGGTTCTATTCTAAGTTTTACTTTATTCCTTAGGTTTTTGTTGAACTGGAAAGAAGGAAAACTTCGAAGTTGACAACAAAGCAATCGTTGCCGTCGATTGGAAACGTCGCAAAAGAGACTCCCCCAGTCCTATCTCTCTAGAGCCTTGCTTTGGTAATAGAGCGGCGGTACTTAGTCTTCTTATTCGTCTACCAACCGGGGGCGAACCTTACACCGTTAGAGGTCAATCAGCTGGTGCTGGCCATAGCCAGCGCTCTTGTTACTTTGGGAAATCCTAGAAAACTCAGTATTGATCAGGTTAATAAAGCAGAAACGAAAACGGGGAAGTCACGTAAGTCCCAAAGTCAGCATCCCGACACTGTGTAGGTACTAGATTTCAAAGAATATTAGTCGATAATAATCAATCAGGTGATCAAAGTGTTGCATCAGCAATGCTTACGCTTCATAATGAAATTTTGAATGTAGCGCCAAAACTGATTTGGAAAAACGAATTCACCATTGTGTTTCTTGCAGGAAAATATTATCCACTATCATGGTTTTATTATTCATTATTCCCCTCGTAATATATTTGCAAACCTCTAATCAATTCTCATATTATTAATAACCTGATTATCTCAAGAATAATGAAGGAAGTTCAACCATGAAAAACTATATTTTTCTATTCTTTCAATTGTTGCACCTGGAATATACCTTGTACACTTTTTATTATGATGATTAATGAATACTCCAACCTTAAGGAACAGGGTAAATTGAAAAAAACCTTCATATAGTGTCCACTTACGGACTGTAAAATTTTGGTGAAATGAATTGAACATGATATTTTTTATCTACAACAGCAGGTTCTTTTATTATATTTCATCTCAAAATATAAAGAAATATATTTGATAGTAGAATTTTGGGATAGTATAATAAACATGTCTTATCCTGACATTCGCATTATTTTAAGATCAAAATATCAAATATTGAATTATTAATCAAAATACTCTAATCGAAATAATAACAAACAATCCAATCTTCAGTAACAGATTAATTCAAAAGCTTATAATATTCGTTATGATAGACAATAATTTACTAGGCTTACTGAGTTTTTCCAATTATTGTTATTGCTTTCTAAGCACTGGAACTCTCTTTTATATTCGAATTTCAATATAGAGCTCTTCATTCTTTCAGCATGTCTCAACTTGAAGGCAAGGTGAATTCTTGTACTGTATTTTTTTATTCATATTTTTAGTAACTGAACTTTTGTGATCATTGTTTATGATATTTTTACAGAAAAAAAAATTATTTTTCTCAGTATTATAGAAAATTCAGTGGTGGCAGTAATTTTTCTATGGCACACCAAATTTTTCATATTACGTAAAATGAGGGTCGCTTTTATTTTAACTAATGGTCTGATTTTTATATTTACCTATTAATAGATCTGAAACATTTTTTCAATTATCTTAGAAAAATTCGAAGTTTGTTCATTGCGATGATCGTTGAAGATGTTTATAAAATTTTAACTAATATTCAATGGGAAATATTTTAATTCGAAAACGTTTAAATACTGAAAATCTTAATTTTTATATTCAATAATTTCGTATTTCAATTTATATCATTGTTCAATTGAATTATTATTTCATTTTCAATACAATCATTTCAGTGCTCAAACTCCATAACTCCATAAAATAAGATCTGAGTTTAATTTTTTTAATAATCAGTGAATATTATATTCTTTTAGCTCATTGGCATACAAAGTTTTTAATGTTTGAAGTTATTATTTTAATTTTATCATTATTGAGAAATAGATATTTATACAAAACGATATCTGATTGAATTGGAATATATGTGAATACTCATAATCTTTATTCGTTGTATATATTTTAAGTATGTATATATTATATATTCTTTTTTATTTGGAATTATTCATTTTGTAAATCTGGAGAAAGTATTATAACTGCGAATAATTTCAACAGAATCAATTGATTTTGAAGAATTCAGTACTGAAATCATTGTCTAAACTGAAGGTCTCCTATATTTATTCTATGAAAGTAATAAAAAGAATTTTAACCATAACTGTACTGACAATTATCTAAATTATGTTGAAATATAGACTATTTCACATTGCTGCATGAGTGATCTTTAGAGGGGTATGGAGAATTTTTCACTTATTTATCAAAATAGTTAATAAATATGTAAGTTTAGGTCGACAAAAAGGACGTAATTTGAAGTGAGAGCTGCATAAAATTAATTTTTTTACCATCCTTATGCAAACTCTTAGGACATCAGCTGAAACTTCATGCATAGCAATACTAGATGTCTAGTTAAGCAATATCGATTATTCTGAGATCATCAATCTAAATTCATTACATTAAAAAATTCATTTCATTTAATTCTTCAGGTAAATTGTAGAATGTTGATGTAAATGAAGGTGATATTTTCTAAAATTTTGTTGCGGTGATTTTGTAGTGAATAGAATTGAAGTAGAAGATGTTAGGAGAATTAAAATGAGATCACATGTTGAAATTTTGATTATGAATTTGATGATGCAATCCGAAATTGAATTTATTATCCTTTTAAAATTACTTTTTTTAGAATTCGGATAATTTTGTAAAAAAAGCAATAATATCAGCAAAATTTTGAAAAAGTCTGTCAATATAAAAAGTCTATATTTTCGCTCCTCTGCCAATGTGAGTATTGTATGCTATGGAATATGAGAAAATTTGTAACGTGATAAATTAAGTCCAACATTCCTTGAAAAAAGTAATCATTTCTTATTAGGTGAAATAATTGTTACTGTAAAGTATAAAAAGTAGTTAAATTTCGAAATATACTATTCTTGTTATTTTGAGTGAGTTCCAATGGAACTGTTTCTAAGTTTTATCGAAAATTTTATAATTTCACTGTAATATTATTATATCCATATTATTTATTGTAAATACAATCTAAGTTTGAATTATGTAGTTTCATTTCTCAACCAGGTGATTTTTTTCAGGAAGGATTTTTAATTGATCTTATTTTCTATGAAGAACATTTTTCTGAATGTTTCCCTGTCAAATCATGTCAAAATTCAAATATCATCATCTTCAAAACATTGGAAAAGAAATTAATCGATTGAAATTTGGATATGGTATTATCAAAATCATTTAGTAAAACATGCGCTATGTACAGTAAGAAATTCATGATTCAAAAGGTTGTTATTCCAAAGGGTTCCGTGGAACCAGAAGATACTATAGTTATTGAAATACCATCTAGGATGCAGTCTGTGCCTATTCTGTTGGCGCAAAGGCAGTCTCCAGAACTTCAAAAAACGATAAACTCTAGGTGGAATTTACACTCTTTCTTAGGATATGATAATGAAGATGATATAAGGGTGAGTATATTATTTTGAAAATTTGTAGTAAATTATATTTCTATCAGGCATAATGGTTGATTTTGTACACTTCTAATTTTTCAAATTCCTTTTTGTAGGATTTTTTCTGTATCCGATCAAAAGTTAACATTTCAAAACTAATACACTTTTGATAAACCTTTTTTAGGCTCGAAAGTACAGTTATAGTCTCCTTATATTTGCGATGTCATTCAAACTATATCTCTAGTGATAAAGATCTCATATTCAAAGAATCGGTAAGCGGTATAAATTGATTAGATCTTTCTTCGTGTCAAATAACAAATATTCGTGGTATAATATGCTTGTATTTCAACGAGGTATGACATCTTTATGGCCTGTTCCGTTTTAATTTGTCTGTTCTGTATTTTAATGCTGATTATCATATTTTCAGCGTCCGATGGAAAATCAGATTTCCGCTGATGTTTGTCTCCAAACTTCAGTCACAGAAGTTGATAAAATCAGGTAAAGGGGATTATCAAGAGAATAATTTTTGTCCTTTATTGTTTTTCATTTTTTAGGGTTCTATTTATCGTTTCGTTACAATAATATTTATAGAATAAAGATTTTTTAGTACTGATATAGGGATCATAATGATTATTCTTCAGTAATTTATCAATCTGAAGAGCTATACGATGTGTTTTGTTAGAGAACAGCCCTTCATTTTATTTTTCGCAATATTTGTTAGCAATATTCATCAGCTGTGCCGTTCATTGTGGAAAGAAAATGTCAAGGAATGTTGTCATTTCTGACAAAGCCTTGAAAATTTTCCGTGAGCATCAACAAAATTCTCAGTAGCATTCAAAATTTCCGTTGCAGAGTATATTCACATTATGAGTAGGACATAAAAATTCACAAATTGAAAGCATCATTAAAACTTGAACAAAATGGAAATCGATTGTGGTTGCGATGATGATTTCATGGATGCAGGAAACCAAGGCTATTTAATGGAGGAAGCATCTCCCGGTCTTGTGTCTGGTAGCCCTTTAGGACCTAGATATCCCCCAAATTTCATGAATGAAAGTCCTCCTAGCCTCGCCTCTGGAAGTCCTGCAGGGCCTAGGTATTCCCCTGGTATAATGAATGAAACGTGTCCCAGTCTCGCATCAGGTGGTAGTCCAGAAAGACCAAGATACCAAAGAATTGTGATGGATAACACTGCCAGTCCGGAAGTGCCAAAATATCAAAGAATTATGATGGATGTCACCGGTCCGGAAATACCAAGATACCAAAGGCTTGTAATGGACAACACTGGTCCAAGTTTTGCTTCTGTAAGTCCGGAAAGACCAAGGTACCAAAGAATAGTAATGGATAACACTGGTCCAAGTCCGGAAAGACCAAGATACCAAAGAATTGTAATGGATAACACTGGTCCAAGTTTCGCATCTGGCAGCCCTGATAGACCAAGATACCAAAGAATTGTTATGGATAACACTGGTCCAAGTTCTGCATCTAGTAGTCCGCTAGGGTCGAGATATCCTCCCGGTATAATGAATGAAACATGCCCTAGCCTAGCTTCTGCTAGTCCTTTAGGACCTAGATATCCCACAAACTTCATGAATGAAAGTCCTCCTAATCTTGCATCTGGTAGTCCTTTAGGGCCTAGATATCCCTATGGTATAATGAATGAAACGTGTCCAAGTCTCGCTTCAGGTGGCAGCCCAGAAGGACATTCCGGTCGAAGAAATATGAATAGAACATACGTCAATGGTTCAACACGGTGCATTACCTTCAGGTATTTCTGACATATGTCCATCTCCAGGAAGTGATTTTCTTATGTCTGGAGGAACTCTAGGATTCAATACACCATCCTGGCCCCAAATGTCTGGTGGAGCTCTATCAACCCCCACAGATTCATTTTTGGTTTCTGGAGGTGATCTTCGGGGATCCCCTTCTCCACCAAGATCAATGCATACACACCCTCCTTCTAGAAGAGCCAATGCGATACCCTCGAGTCCTCAGGCCCATTCCCGCAACCAAATCGCTCTACTCCCAGAAGCTAAATCAACTCCTCCATGCCCCTGTCCAGATGACAAGATAAAATCTATAGCTAAAAGAAGTTTTTCACCTGCTTCTATCAAAGAAGCTCGTAATAATATAACAGAGTCTTTGGAGTCCCATTTGAAGAAAGAAGAACCTCTCGAGTTTGATGCTGTTGTAAACTCAGTCAAGAATTATCAAGCACTTAGGCGGCAGGTTATGACTGGAAATGTAGAAGATGTTGGCGCTTACAATAGTTTTGAAAGAGGTGTCAGCAGTATGAAGGCGTCCTCCCCACCAGGATATCCTGTACATCGACATCGCTAACATTTTATAACCTTCTAGCAACTCTCACTAAATCCAAACGGGATTTGTTGAAATGGATGGAATGAAACTTCATTAAAAGTACCTAATCCACTCTGTAGTTGATGTTTCATAATAATGATGTAAGAATGTTCTGCAATCTCTTTCTTTAGAAATCTCGAAATATTCAATTTTCTACAAAACAAAATATTTCATCATATTTCTCTTTCAGTCAGGTTGACCCAGTCCTATCACCTCTAGAAATGGGCTACCCTGCACTGTCCAAAGGTCTTTCATGAGCTTCCAAAAGAAGAAGGCCGAAAAGTGCCCAAATGTATCACAGTAGCCCTCGAAGTTCAATATTGAAAGAAAAACCTGCCACATCACCTATTGTTGGGGACCTAATCAAAGGCACTCACGGTTCAGCAATGATGTCAGGAGCGAATATGGAATATTCAGGTCATCTTCGCCATACGCTTCTGATTCATACGAGTGGACAAAACATGATTGCAACATACAAGAGGAAATAGCGAGCCTGTTGAAGACTCGGAAGAATGTGGGGAGGAAGAAAAAGATCGTAGCAAGATGTATATATGAATAATAAATGAAAGAATAAGACTAAACTTAATTGTCAAAAATTTAAATCAGGAAGAAACATCAAACAACAACATATGAGGAAGAATTTATTTCATCTGGTTACAACAATAATTCAGTAATAATTTTACAATTAACGACTCAAATCAGATCATTCGCCTTTCTTCTTGACAAAACTTACTCCAGCTTTCCTCTTCTTAATATTCACCCTATTATGTTTGTCCTCTCCAGCCTTTATGGAGGTTTCGTAAAGAGCTTTGTGAATATTAACTTTCCCAGTCAATTCGGCCCTTGTTACCTCCACTGTTCTAGCCGAAACTTGGGGGTTTGAGGATGCTCCAACATGTTTTGGAGGTTTCATAGAGTACCACACATTTTCGTGCAGATCTTCTCCCGTGTAATCTTTAACTATTCCTTCTACATAGCAAAGACCTTTGTCTCCAGCTTGAAAAAATGCATATGTGATTAATTTCTTTTCTGAATATTGTTTATATGGAGTTTCTTTAATGAATTCGCTTATTCTAATAGATTTGAAAAAAAATTATACTGAAAGTTCAATGCAAGTGGTGTTATAGAAGAGATTATTTAAGCTTTCTTCAAAGATAAATATTTTCTCCAACTCACTTTGCTCCTCACATCCACAACCAGGTTCTGAGATATTTATATTGACCATTTTTTACAGAAGATTTTGAGCAAATCTGAAAATATCTTGTGTCACAATTTATTAGACATTTTTTTGAATTCGAAAAGTTAACATGTGGCGCCAGAGTACTGTACGGTACAGAAGCCATGTAAAAGGAATAAAAAAGATGATAATCCTATTATTCTATGGTTAGATGAAAATATCGTTTCTGTGGTGAAGATTCAAATTCATTTGACAGTTAATTTATTAAACAAAATTTCAGCTTTCATCAAATAAATTAAGGGGATTGTAACAAATTGGGATCTCTAATCTCTCGCATTTTCAACCAGTGGAGGTGAGGTAAAATAAATTGGTTAATTGTAATTGTATACTCATGATATTCTTTCAAGGTCAGAAAAATTCTACAAGAATTCATTCATACGAGATGAGAGACACTAGAGGTGTTTTATCTTATAGAAATGTTATATTTTGTTGTATTCATTTGTCTCCTATTTTAGATTTTTGATGGATCCTAACCGAGGAACTAAAGCAGAGGTTGAAGCTAACAGAGTTCTAGAATATTACAAAAAATATTCACAGAATCCAGATTTGGTGAAGTATTTTACAGGACCTGAAGCTTCTATTGTTGAGAAAATTCATAGAGATGTTTCATCAGAAAAATCACAACCTGTTGTTATATCACCTAATGAAAGTATTCAGGAAAAAGAAAATCTTGATTGTGTAACTGAGGTCTCGCCAAGAAAGACGCAATCCCCAACATCTCTAGAAATAGAAATCAATTTTACTAGTGAACATGAAGTAGAAGAGAAAAATCCTTCTCGCTCAAGTAGTGTTGCATCTAATAAAATAGAGTGGGATAATGGAGCAGACATAGGTTATAAAAACTCTTATAATTTTTCCACTAGAAAAAGTGCTTCATTTCCAAGTTTATTGACCAATAACCTGTCTGTTAATAGTAATGCACAGCCTAAAGTTGTTCAGGAAAAATCAGCTGTTGATAAAATACAGGAGTTGAGACAAAAATATCTTCAGCTAACATTTTCTACAGATACTTCAAGTAATATAAGCAAAGAAAAAACTGTTTCTTCTAATAATTCAAGTAGCCAAAATAAAGGGGATAATATATCTTCTTCAGTTTCAAACAAACAAAGTATTTCAAGTTCTTCCTCACATATGAATGAAAAGGAGAAATCAAGTTCAAAATCTAGCTCAAGTGGTGACTTTTTAAAGAAGAAAATCGGAAATCCTGTTGCTTATTCAACACCTCATGAAGGATCAACCTCTAAGGAATCTACATCAAGAAGTTCAGCAAAATATGATGGTTATACAGTCACGCCAATGCTAACAGGACCTGTTAAAACAAAAAGCAAATTGAGAAATGATGAGGGGTTTATTTTATCTGATAAAAAGCAAAATGAGGAAGGTTCTCTACCAGAGCAGGTGAATACATTGAAGACAGATGGTGACAAGCAAAAATCACAAAAAAAGTCACATACATTTCAAAGACAGGTAAACCTGTGTTTAACTAAACCTATTTCTGTAGAATGCATTTCTCTTGAAAGTAAAGAAAGTGCCCATAAAGTTGTTCAGACAAGTTTTTCAACAAATTGTTCGTCCAAATGTGTTCAAACAGAAGAGCTGGAGTTTCCAAATGGGATATCTGCTACAGGAATCACCTGTAAGTCTCCTACACAAAAATTGAATATTTGAAATTCATTGATAAGGAATCAACAAATTACTCTCTTGAATGTAAACCAAATTCAGATAAGTTCGAAAGAATTTCTGGAAAGTTCTAAACATCCAGGGGATAATTTAGATAGTCCGAAAGATTTAGAAAAAAACCGTGAAAAACACCCTGAAGGAAAACATTCAAGGGAAACTCAGACAGAGTATTTAGATCGTGAGAACATTGTTGAAGAGAGGAAACTTTCAAGTATTATAAAAGAATCGAGGCAGGACAAAAATAGGGATATTCAAAAACCAGTTAGAACACCTAGAAAGAAAAAACATGTTGTTAGTACTGAAACAAGTAGTGTGAACACATTGAGTCACACCTCAGATGAAAAAAAATCAACGAGTAGAACAACAATAGAATCAACTGATAATAGTGATGATACAGCTAAGGGTGTACAAGAGTTTCAATCAGAAGAAATGCTATTGACAGAAATGATATCATTGAACTACTCGAAAAACTTGAACACTGATATCAAAAGGAGTATAGACATTCTCCAAAAACTGCTGAAATCAAAAAATATGATCAAGCTACTAAGAAACATTACATCAAGAAAATCGTACAAAAAATTGTTAATTCAAAATACTCTGACGATAGTACCAGTTCAGAACTCTCCAGGCCTAAGAAAACTACCAGTGAGCAGAAATTTGTGAATAAAACTGAATCTCAAACAAGTAACAAGGGCACATCAAAATTGCTGGACAATTTACCTTGGTATCCAGCATCTGAGCCAAAATATACAATGCCGAGAAAGATAACGAACATGGACAGTAATACAACAACAACAAAAAACAGTTTCAGAGTTGGACAAACCTCAAGACCTTCTTCAAAAGATGAGAACAATTTGATCAACTTAAATGTCATGAGAAAACAAGCACCAGTTCAAAAAGAATCCGTGAAAAAGTCTGATGCACAAGTTGATTCAACTAAAGTACCCTTAATATCCCCTGAGGACATCTATTCTTCCATTAAACCAACCTTCAGTTCGCATCGAATCTCCAAAAAAGAACCCGCAAATCCAAAAAAAAATTCGGAAGTCATAAGAGGAGCTCAAAAATTCCCTTCAAATCCACCAAGTCGACTAGCATTCAATCCCGTCGTAGAAAAAGAAAATCGTCCAGCTTCCGATGGAAAAATTGACGGTACAAATTGGAGAACAGCTAAAACGTTATCGGAGAAAATATTAGAAAACAGGGATCACATCGACTTCAAAAACGGGCAAGGGGATTATTTGCTGCATGTGGTCAAAAACGAACGACATCATCAGCTCTCTTGGATTAATAACGAGATAGAGCACCTGGTCAAGCTGAAAGAGATGCTGGAGAGAAAAATCCGAAGAATTCGAAACCCGAGTCTCAACTGAAGGATGTAATAGCTTCTTTATTGAAGATGAAAGTGAATGACATGAAAGGTGAGTTTCTATTCATTTGTGTTTATTAGAGATTGAAACTGTTGATTCGATAAATTTTGAACAACAATACAATATATTTTTTGTATTGTTCGATAAAATGTATATTTGCCGAATCAGATTAATAACAGAGGTCCAGATTTTGATACTTAGCCCTCGTTTATTAATTTATGAACGAACTTCTAGGTTTACCGATGAATTTCCAAGTTTTCAATTGCAATTGTTTGGCCACAAAAAAGAAATGCAATTGCAATGAAACAAGATATTTGGAAAAAGCGCAGAGAAAAACGGCCAGTCTGACCCCAGGTTATTACACAATCGAAACACAATTAGATCCTGACGGTAATCTGATGGATCTAACGGTATATGACGGAAATGGCAACAAGAAATATAATTACCGCAGTGATGGTATTGTTGATGATGTCTCTATCAATTCGAAGAATAACAATACAGAAGTTAAGCTCAAGCCTAAGGCGAATGAACACCCAGGGTAATCTATTTTCATGATACATAAATTGAGAACAGCCTAATTCCTGCGTTTATATTTCGATAATTGAAACACACCTCATCTGATATTTGAAAACCGGGTATTTTCTATTTTTCTTCTGAGTTACCGCAATAAGATCTTGTGTTGCAAATGTGGATGAGATTTCATTCCTTCTTATCTATAAAATGACACTTTTTTAATTATTTAACCAAAACATTTTTTTTTTTCGATTGATGTTTCGCTATTATCAGTGTTCCTTACAATTCTTTGTTTCGTTGCAACAGTAAGCTAGCTCCTGGTACCCACAAAGTATGTTGTGAGTGTGGAAAATGGTTTCAAGCAAGCGATTCAGAAATTTCCTTATGCGAAGAATGCTCTGAAGAACGTTTAGAACGACATCTGGCGGTGAATAAAGACATTCCCAACAACTACAGAACCTGCAAATCCTGTGGAAGGCTGTTCATACCGCCGAAAAATAATCAGAACATGTGCATATGCCAAAACTGTTATGAAGAAGAACCGCAACCTGACGGAGATAGAGCCTCTACATCTTTGAACGCTGAGGAGTGTGAAGCATGTGGTAGACTCTTTCTCCAACTCGAAAACAATACCGGACTTTGCTTATGTAAAAGATGCAAAAAAAAATTTACTCAAGCAGAAAAACAATCGACCTATAAAATATGTAGGTTTGCAGCCACAAATTCTTGGCTTCTGGAGAAAATCACAGGGAAGACGTTTGTGAGAAATGTCTGGAATCTGCTATACAAAAAGAAATTAAATGCGCCTGCCAGAAAGTAACTTTCAGTGAGCCCCTAGAATATGGTATGTGTAGATGCGTTACAAGAGACTCTCCTGTCGATGACAGGACAAGATCATCCCAGAATG
The DNA here is from genome assembly GCA_038502775.1 of Hippodamia convergens. Classification (NCBI taxonomy): domain Eukaryota; kingdom Metazoa; phylum Arthropoda; class Insecta; order Coleoptera; family Coccinellidae; genus Hippodamia; species Hippodamia convergens. The sequence continues at coordinate 32,405,296 of CM076611.1, read as the reverse complement.
TTCAAGTTTCATCAACTGAATTTTGTCCCGTTTGCGGTAGAGAGTTGAGTCAGTGCGTTTGTGGCCCAAAATTTGTCCCTAAAAAACCAAAATTGATCGGCAAAGGTAAAGAAGATTTTAATGGTGAGTGATTTAATCTATTGCTGGATTTGAGGAGAACAAATTCAGCTTTCACCTGGTTCATTTTCAGTCCAGAAGGGGTCCCCTTGTTCTCACTGCATTGGTGTGCAAGCAAGTATGCCAAGCAAATCACCCAAGTATTTAAGTCCTCGCAGTACAAGTCAAAAAGGGAAATTAACATTCAGAGCTTCAGATTCTAACAGATCTAAACGCTCAGTTTCACGTGAGGATGATTGTTTGAAATGTGGGTAAAGAAATGAGTACAACAGTCGATTTATTTCATCTAATTTCCAAATATGGGATAGTCTCCATCATATTTATGTAACTTATAAGTGACAATTGATATTTCAACCTTATGAAATTCTGATGATCATGTTTTTGGATCAATTCCTTCTATATTTTGTTCTCTTTGACTAACACTTGTTGATTACTTATCTTTGCTTTAGGCTGTTCTAAATCAAACATAAGGAAGAATAGCAAAGTGAGAATTTCAAGTCCTAGTAGTAGTTCACAGTCTTCGAAAGAATCTATCAAACCAGTTAAATGTCCCAAAATAGCCCGGACTCTTTCCCAACAACAAGCAAGTATGAAATCACTGAGTATTTAATTTTTTCAAACAAAAGTTCAGTTATCAGCTAAATAGATGCTGAACTTTACAAAAACTCTTTAGGGAACAAACATTACTATTCTTTCACCCCCCTACTTTGCGAACATTAATAATCTGTACCCTTCATCTACAGAAAAAGAACATTGTTGCAAAGCATGTTCGAAGTGTAAAATGTCATCAGTACCATCTCCTAGCCCTAGCATAATTCGGCAGAAGAGTAGTCCTACCTCAAAAAAAATATCTCAAGCACGTTGTCCAAAGGATTGCTTGACAAACCAGAGTATCTTTGGAATAAGAGGAGAAAGTGAAAATCCATTGCAGTCAAAAAAAAGTTGCCAATGCTGCACTTGCACCAACTGTGCCAGTCAAACCAAGAGTAAATATTTTGTCACTAACAAAATAGCACATTGTACGAATTTTCTCGAGAATCAGTTTCTCCGAAAAACTGCAGTGTTGCCTTATTTAAAGTGGAAAGCAGAATATCAAAATATTTTTTTTTTGTACTGCCAAATGTTGTTTTTCAGAACTTGGGGGGAAAATGCTCGGTGTCAATGTTGTGTTTGCGAAAATTGTGGTATTCAAGTTGAACTGGATGCAAGTAAGGCACTTCTATGCGAAATGAATGAAATCATATTACATATTTACACATATAAATATGCTACATTTCAGACGGTAGGCAAAGAAAAAGTATCAATTCGAAATGGTGTCAACCTAAGCGTTCCAGTACTCAATTGAATAGAAAAAATGACAAAAATAAATCAAATCGAGGTGACAGAGAAAATTATAGAAAGAAAGGTCGAAAAAGAGGTATGTTGAATTCCTATTTTAGACAGTGACAGTTATAAAATGTCACTCGTGTCTTTCGTCTAGACAGTTTGGCATCAAATCGAAAATTCACCTTCATTTCTTGCAATTCATTGAAGATATTGCAGCACAATGAGAACTGAGATAGTTTGTGAGTGCTTATAACGCTTCAGTGATTCTATCCTACTTATGTATGTAATCGGCATAATTTTTGCAAATGGAATTTCCTTTCAGATGAACTCGATAACACAGACGAATCGTTACAGAGCATATCATCAGGAAATATAATCTGCATCACACCGACAAAGTACAAGAACAAAAACAAAGGAAAATCAGATTCCGAATGCCAATGCATAATACCGAAAAGTGAGCCAACCGGTATAAAGACCTGAAAGTTCCTATCCGAAAAAATTATCATTTTCAGAAAGAACCTGCAACAACGACAACAATGACCAACACAAATCCCTCCAAATCTGCCCCTCCATATTGAAAGCGATCTGTAAATCGGTCAATACAATGTCGCAGGAACGAATGTGTTCGCCCAACTGTACGCAAGCGTCGCCAGGTACGTCCGATTCATTTGTGTGCATTCGGATACCTCAAGGCAATCAGTGCTCGGACACCGACATCGATTTTGAAGTGAAGCAGTCTTCTAAAATTATCTATCCTCGGATTTGTTTTTTCTCTTCTCCTTCTCAACCTTCTGTGAACTGTTGTCCTCCTTGCAGACCTCCTCCTTGTCCGCCTCCCTATGCCCCTTCTCCTTGCCCATCATTTTGCAGACCTCCCCTTGTCAACCTCCTCCATGTCCTCCCCCTTGTAGACCTCCTCCTTGTCAACCCCCACCTTGTAGACCTCCCCTTGTCAACCTCCTCCATGTCCTCCCCCTTGTAGACCTCCTCCTTGTCAACCCCCACCTTGTAGACCTCCCCCTTGTCAACCTCCTCCATGTCCTCCACCTTGTAGACCTCCTCTTGTCAACCTCCACCTTGTAGACCTCCCCCTTGTCAACCTCCTCCATGTCCTCCACCTTGTAGACCTCCTCCTTGTCAACCTCCACCTTGTAGACCTCCCCTTGTCAACCTCCTCCATGTCCTCCACCTTGTAGACCTCCCCCTTGTCAACCTCCTCCATGTCCTCCACCTTGTAGACCTCCCCCTTGTCAACCTCCTCCATGTCCTCCCCCATGTAGACCTCCTCCTTGTTATCCTCCACCTTGTAGACCTCCCCCTTGTCATCCTCCTCCATGTCCTCCACCTTGTAGACCTCCTCCTTGTCAACCTCCACCTTGCAGACCTCCCCCCTGTCAACCTCCTCCATGTCCTCCGCCTTGTAGACCTCCTCCATGTCCTCCACCTTGTAGACCTTGCCCTTCTTGTTGTTTTCCGCCTCCTTGCCCTCCTCATTGCAGGCCATGCCCTCCACCGTGTCTCCCTCCATGCCCCCGCCCTCGACGTCCATGTCCACCCCCTTGCCGACCTCCTCCTTGTTTTTCCCCGTGTCCACCACCTTGTCCACCGTCACCATGTAGAAGCAAATGCTGCAAACCACCGCCTTGTAAGGTTTTTCCTCCTTGTACGAAGAGTTGTCGCCCCAGGTCTTGCAAGCCTTTTCCGTTGCGAAATAGGTCTAACAATTCTTGCTGCAGTCCTCCCCCTTGTTGTGAACCCCCTCCCTCCTGCTGCCCTTCGCAGTGCAGCATTTCGGATTGTCCTTTTCAGACTGAAAAGCCTCGGTCTGTTCCACCGGGCTGTAGGTGTAAACCTTCATCGAAAGATCCTCCTCCAAGTGAGGCTCAGTCTGATTTCTTGCACGTTCCTTGTAAATTGTGCGGCATTCCTCCTTGTGCTGCTTTATCTTCAATGAGTTGCCCGATATGCAATAAGTGTAAATTGAAGTCGCGACCAGCATCTTCTGGTCAACCCAAAACGTCCCGTTCTGACTCAAATTTCGCTAAGAGGCCATCTACCGGATCTGCCAAATCTAACTCGAAGCAATCTCCCGTGAAATTCATCTGCGAACCTTGCGAAGAGAACTCCAAAGAGGACAACCCTTCCTCTACGCCTGAAAACCCTTCTAAAGATGACTTGTCGTTAGAATCTTTGTCTTCTTCTATCCCTTCACGTTCTGTTCCTCCAGATGGGTCCAGATCTTGCGAATCCTTGGAGTATCCGTGCAAGCCTTTGAAGCCTAAAGCGGAGGATCCTAGAGAGAATTCTTCGGAAGCGTCGCTGACTTGCCCTTCGAAGAAGTCGTCGTGCCCAGCGAGACCTCCTCCTTGTCCTGGTGCTGGAGACAAACCCTGCCCTTCCTATCCCGCTAAACCTTGCCCGAATCGAAAGGACGACGGTAATGCGTCTAGATCGAGGCATGAGCGTGCTAGAAGAGATGATCGCGAGAGCGCACAAGAGAATGAGCCTATTCTTCTGCCAGTTACAAGTAACGTACCTTTTTTATCGAAATAGACCTCTTCTTTATCGATTTATCGTGGAACATTTGAGAATGTTACCTCCAAAGTCTATTGCCTTCTTAGGAATGGAAAATGTAGTGTTGAATACTTTTTTCCACATGAACTTTTGCTCATTCTCATTCGCAAGTATCATATATTCTTATGAAAAAGAGAGCTAAAATAATACAATAAATGTTGAAACAAAAAGTACCTAAGCTGAGGAATAAAAAGAACGGGGTATCATAACATTATTCGTATGATACTATAGAATCATACGATACTATCATCACTAGTATCATACGATACTATACAGCCAGGGGAAAAAACCTCAGCCGAAAAAACCTGTCTCCCTGTAAAAAAAATAACATAAAATATTGAATATCAGGAAAATCTTGAAAGACATCAGTGTGATCATCTTCATGTTATCCGTCGATGGGCTCGGATAAACAGATTCTTCCCAAAACGCTCGCAATTCTTAATCTGAAATGAAAAAAGACAAAAGCAGAAAAGAAACCGATTATTCAGAATAAATCGAATGCATTTGCTACTTTAAAAAACATCAACATTCAGATTTCTTGGCCAAATGATGTTCGGAGGTTTATGAATATGCATGACAGAAATGTCACAAAATTTGGAAGAAATGAAAAAAAACTGCATCAATTTCCCCTTTCCGAATCTGTTGAAAATTACGAACTGATAGTTTTTTAATATAACAAGCTAAACTTGTAAAAAATCAATGAATACATAACCTTTCAACTGTCCTCTTTCACGAGGATTTTTTTTCTGTTGCCGTGTGGGTTTCTTGCAGAAGAATCACTTCGTTCATCAGCTAATTTGGAGACGTAACCACACTTGTCTTTCGAAATTCCTTCGATATTCAAATTCAAAATCCCAAATTCTTGCTCTTAGGTCGTGAGGGTTTTCCAACCGGATACGACCTTCCGGGTGATGATTTTTCGGTACTTCAGATGTTTGAAGACCGCTACGGGGCCCCAATGAAAGGAAATCATCTCCCATAGATAAACCAAATATTTTATAATACAAGAAAACAGAATATTTTTCAGGACCAAAAACTACAACATATTCCGAGAATTGTATCATAACATTGAAAGATTACATCATTCTTTTATTCAAATCTTCATTTTATCGATTGTAATTCATCATAGACAATTCTTCTCATTTCAGTCCAATCATCATCTCCCCTTCAAGAAGCCAACACCAACACAAGAACGTCTGGCAGATCAGAGTACTCCAGCGCAGAACTTCAAACGCAAGATGAAGTACCTTCCATCCAATCGAATTCCCTCGAAAATTGCCTTCTAACCGCACTGAAAACCGACAGCCGGACATCCAAGTGTACACCTGCACTACCGAATGTTCTTCCGGTATAAAACAGACCGATTTCACGGGAGAGAAGAGATGCGGATGCTCCATTGAAACTTGCAAGTGCAGCCAGACGACCACGCACGAAGAGAAGGATGTCCAGTGTCCAGCTTTTAGGCAGTGCACCTGCCAGACCGAACCAAAGGAAGATGCCAAAGTACAGTGCAACTGCAAAGGTAGGGAATGAAAATTATTCACTCGCTTTTGGAAAGAGAATGTGTCGGTGGATTCTGATTATTTCAAGAGAAATGAACGACGTGAAATGGGCTATGAGTAGAATGAGAAAATGGAAGACTTTTAATGTATTGAAAATGTGTAAAAAGGACAGATATCCCAATAAAACGATCCCCAACTGTATTTGTTAAGTTTGGTATGAGAGAGTTCATTCATATTCTTGGTTCTTTGATTATTCATTTATTATAGACCTCAAATCAGTTACACTGAAGCCTTGGGAAAAATAAATTTGAAAAATAGATATAAAAAAAGAAAATTCAAAGAATTGAATGAATCCAATTTAAAATCCTCGAAATATCGCTTCAAATTAATATACAAAGCCTCTGACTAACCAAACTATAGGCTAGTCTTCTGTCTTCTTGGCTCATAAATAACTTTCTTAATTTGGTCTTAAATACTCAAGTCATAATTTTTGATTAATTATGGGTTATTAAAGCTTTTTGAAAAAATCAAACCACACAGCTTGGGAATGATAATGTAGTTAAATATTGTAAATCGAGGATACTTCTCAGCTCTTATGTTTTATGTTAGATATCTTTTAAATGTTAAAATATCAAGCACCTCGTCCTTTTGAACAAGTTTCATCAACAAAATACAGTCAAAAACACTAAAATAATTTTTTAAATAATCAGTTGTAGTTTTCCTTAAGGGATCTCCTATTCCACTTGATTCTTTTAAATTCTATTGGTATTTCATTTATATCATTTTTTTACTTCCATCTGATTCTATTCAAATTCTTCTTGTATCTTTCTTTTACAACATAAATGGGCAAATTTGTAAAGCTTTTTTCAATTGGAACGACACTGATCATTTATAGCAAATTTGACATTTTTGCATATGCAAATTTGACATTGACTCATTTGATAATACAGTCAAACTATTTCAATAATTTCTCCCCAAAAATAACGAACTCTTAAACAAACAAAACAATTATTGTTTCATCGCTATTCTAAGATTACCTCCTTGAAATATAATTTTTTCTCCATCTCAAATTAAAGAGCAAATGGCTTGTGTAACACAGTAATCGTCATAGCCTAATAACTAAACTAGATTTTAAATTGAATAATATGTTTGAACTTGTTGGGAAATCACTCTGTGTACTTAAGTAATTTGAGCCAATTGTTGTGACATCTATCTATTACTTGGTTTCAGATAACGCAGGTGTCTCTTGTAAATGTGCTGAAATCCAAGAGGATGAAGAAGATCCCTGTCAGTGCAAGAAATCAAGTTCAAGTTCCTCTTCAGACTCAGGCTCAGGTAGTTTCATGTCTTGCATTTGTTGTAAAAAGGAGAAAAATCCTGAAGAACCTCATTAGTAAAATCCCCTTATGCGACCCGTGCCAACAAGTCAATCAAAATAATTTCTACCCACACAATTATTCAGACCCTCTTCACTCTTGCATTTGCTACAACCTAGTGAACCGTGACGTACTATTTCAGTTCAAGCAAACTCTCACAGAGCTTGAGCGTTTTGGACATATATCAGCAATATTAGCGAAGTGTTGAAAAACTGTAAGTGCTGTAAAAAATGCGGTTGTAAATGTAAGTTACCGAAAAAAATTCAAGAACGGTTGTGCCTACTTCTTAAAATTAGAAGACGCGTGCCCCAACAAACATTGTGAAGAAGAGGGATCTTATTCAGACTCGAATTATGAAGAAGAAGAGGAATCAGGAAGTGAAAATTGTCTACCAGAAGTTACAGTCAAGGTTCCCAATTGCAGGGGCCCTTGTTCAAGAAAGAAAAACAACGGAGACAAGCATGAAACTAGGAAGTATATGAGTTGCCCTTCCATACAGGTGAGAAATAAACTTCTACAGTTTCTCATCTCTTGATATATCCACCAGCTCTTCCATTATCAACTTTTCAGAACTATTTGTGTACAATGAAACCGGATTTTGTGGCGAGGGCAGAACGAAGAAGGCGGATTCTACGGGAAGCTACTTCGCAAAGAGAAGAAAACTCAGATAATAGGAAATTAAATTTCATTGAAAAAATAAATTACTTGAATCAGAAAAAAAGAAACGAAAAAGTCAATAGTGAGAATAACATATTTAAACCTTGTGGATACCAAGCCAAAACGTATTGTGTGTTTTTGGTGAGTTTCTTGGAAATTATTACCTTTAAAATTTATTCTTTTTATTGAATTCGGAATTTGGTTCTTTATGTTCTTACTATTTTAGATATTGAACTGAATGACTGCCAAAAAAGGAACGACCTAAGGTGTTCAAAAGTTTCAAAGAAATGAAGGATTTAACTAAACGACGATATCTCCATTTAACGGAGGTTAAAAGTAAGAAAAACATATATAGAGAGAAAAGACTGAAAGAAGCAAATAGGTTACTTGCCAATACTTTCACAAGGGTAAATATATTAATTAATCTCATTTAGTTGAATTATAATTTATTTCATGGATATATACAAGTCAACATTATAAGTGTATCAATTGAAGTTTTCTGTTTTTTTCCAGAGATTACAGAGAAGTACTCTTAGGGGTAATGTGGACATTCCTCTCAACGTGAAAGTTGTATCATTTTAATGAACACAAAAATTGTAATTTATGAATATTTATATGATATATCTTTTTGATGTGTGATTATTTTTATAATGTTTGCCAAAATAATAAAAAATCATGTTGTATTTTGCTGATTCATTATTGCAACTTCCTTCAATTCTTTAACTTTTTAGCTAGGAATATACATAGATATTGACAGGGAATTAAATGCAAGAAATACTTTTTAATCATTATATCTACCACAAGACTATTCAACTCTGTTTGTGTCAATACAACAACATTAACAGTGATTTCACTCTGCGTCTGCACATAGATGATCAAGCTGGTGCATCAGGTTCGTTGTAGGATAAACTGTTCCCATTGATAAGCACTTGAGCAGCAGGAGGTCTAATGTACTCCTGCGGCACTAGTACTTAGTAACAGGACAGATCATTGTTTGATGCTTCAACTTCCTTATGGAGAATGGCTGAAATATACGTTTTTAGTTAAGAGACGATCAATTTCTATTTTCATACATCTTATGAGAGTTTGGAAACTTCATTAACAATAGTAGTTCAAATAAATTAGTTAAGATATTATTCATTGAATCAACCATCAAGAGAACTAAAAAGCATACACCACTAGAAACAACAAGGATAATTAATGGCTAAAACCTTACAATTCAGAAATAAATTTAGTTTCAGAGAAAAAATGAACATGCAAATACCTAAAGACCCAAGTTTTTATTTACGCACATTTCGAACATCAACGCAAATGGAATAATAATGGCTTGATTTAAAAAAATTAATTTCTTCAGAATTGTTATCGAATGTTATATTTTCAATCTGAAATTAGATTGATTGAATTTCTAATTTGAAAAATTCAAAAGACACATTGCAGTTGCAAATACTATGTTAGAACACAAACTGATAGACCTGTTTTTGATAGATAAACTGAACACAACGCATAAAATTAAGGTTTTGCGAATGAACGCCTTGAATATATAAGTTTTTCTAAAGTCTAATAGGAAAAATTAAAAATAATCTACTTCTCTCAACTAAAGTAGGTGAAGGAGAGTAGATAGTTTCATTATATCCACATTCATGCTGAATATTTAAAGCTACGGACATTCCAAGAAATTTGTTAAGTCATGGGAGACCAAACACTATAAAATCCCAAGTATAAACAAAAGTAGGTCGATTGAACTCACTCAAAAGTATTTCTGCTGTACCAGGAACTAAATCATCACTTTTCTCGCCTAATTAGAAAGGCACGATGACGGGCTTAATAAATAGAGGGATCTCACCTCTTATAAAACCCTAATACCTACTGAATTGAATGTTCATTCACTGATACTTCCAGGGGTTAAGTGATTCGACCTCTGCTGAATTAAGCGTCTGTCTGCCAATTGTCGATTATACACTATAAACTGGACGAAATTCCTCTTATAATACGTTTTTTCGGGTACTAAAGTATCTGTGAGCTTCTTGTTCGGAGAAATTACGTGTTTTTAATACTCATCTGTTGATTTTAAACATATAAGTCGTAGTAATTGCTAGGTGAGCCAGCCATTAAATCCGAGCTTTTGAATGAAGCGTAATTAATACAACAGTCAGTAGAAGAATACTAGTTTCTTCCATGAACAAATTTAGTTCGTTTCTACTGAAACATTGACTCAGGTTTTCAAAGATTCTTTTAAAAATTAGCAACGAAAGTTTTCTCCAAGTTTTTTCTTGTTCAAACTTGAAAAAAAAAATTCCGGTATAGAAGAATATTTCTCGTCATCAATCACAAGAAAGTTATCAACAAAATGAGCACCTGTTTGAGATGTTGCAAAGAGTAAATGTTCATATTTTAAATCCAGGATTGAAGCAGCCCTTTTTCAAAAAAAAATTGTCAACCTGGAGAACTACAATGAAAAATCTACATGTATATTTCATTGCACTTGCCCGATTTCACCATATTATTAGTTCGGCTCTGACACAGAGTTAATTAAAGATACTATTCAGAGCGAATATGAGTCATGGCACGTTTCATTTATGATTTTCTACAGCTCCGCCACAATTAGTAAAAAGTACCCCTATGCATAGATGTCTTTTTAAATGGCAATTTTCATTCACTTCGGTCACCCCTATATATTTCTTCACATCTGTATCAATTTCGTGTTTAGGGGTATAGTGCATTATTCACTCCTATAGCTGGCTAATGAAACAATTGATGGTTTCGAGTTACGCACACAACACGCTTTTATTATAACATCTTTTTATAGAATTCCAAGAATCTAGAAAATTTGATTTCGTTCTCAGTTTCAAAATCCTCTCAAACATCCCAATTAACTTGTTTTTGCCATGATATTATTTGTCAGTATATCTGCAGTAGATAAAATTCGCGAGATATTTTGGAATTGGTTATTACAAAACAGGTTGAAGACCTAATCAGTCAGGGAAATAAACAAAATACTAAATCTTACATTTTTCCTTAAGTTTTGGTATCCGAATATTTGGTCCATGGTATACTAAGGTTAAATCAAATGTATCATATTTCTACACTTGATTTTCATTGATTTTTCTCACACAAACACTACTGAATCAAGAAACGTACCGTGATTTTTCTATAAAAAGTCTTAAGAGCACTCCAAATACCTTCCACTCATTCCTGAAGTACACAAACTCTGCCTACCCTTCTTATTCTTCCATAAATATCTTCAACAGTTGATTGTATACTTTTATCTCGGAGGCCATAGGTCAGAGCTGATTAAGTTGGATGAGAAATTCAATAATGAGTATTGGTGATGCCATATCGTGGAAGTGAAATAAGGCATATTAGATAAAGTTTGAACCCGATATGAAGATATCCCGATAAATGAATCAGATGCAAACTCTAATTTTAGAAAATCAACAGAAATACAAGACACCAAGAAAAGTACATAGTTTGATGAGGAATTCGGCCATCCTACCACAATTTTTTTTACCAGCTGTTTTTTGGTAATTCGTAAGCATATCAAATGATTTTGAGCCATAAAACTTTTTCCTTCTTATTTGATGAAATCCAACGTTCTAAAAGATCTATACAACAAACAAATAGCAGTTCACCAGATATTAATTTGAAACAATTTCTATAATCTCATTTTATGTATATGCTGGAATCTTTCACAAGAACATCTTGAGTTCTTGAAAAAACTCATTTATTCAATGAACAGAATTAAGTGTTTACTTATATTTTAAAAAACTCTAAAGTACATACATATATTCTGAAGAAAATAATAATAATGATGAATTTTCTCGGAAATTCGTTTCATTTTCATCATTGTGTCAGTACATAACTTACTTTTATGATATTTTGTGCTTTCTTTTCTTTTGGAGAATATACTTTTTGCTATAGATTTACTTTATAGGTACCAATGACGAGAAATATATCGAAATCATGTTACTAACAATGTTAACAATTGAGCATTTCATGAATTATTTTTTTCAACAACAGATTTTTCCTCGGATTAATCAAAACTAACAATTCACCGCATTACCTTCCCATCAAGCTCATCGAATGCAGCTGTGGCAGAAAACGGGGAGATTCCATTTTATTTTCGTTCTCTCAGCTCTCGCATAAAATCAAAATTTCACTTACATGAATCTCCAAAACTGCAATCAAGCTCGACACAGTTCATTCAAAAATTACAACGCGCATTTTCGTTGCACGATTTACCGCGTCGGTCGTAGTGTAACTGTCGGTTAATAAGAGTCAATTGACTTTATATGTGAAGCCCACATCCCTACGTTAATTTAAGTTAAATTATTAAGAGATTATTTCCTTTGTATACGTTATTATTCTATTGTAGCATCATGCCAGAAATACTCTTAGCAATGCGGAGCTCTGATATTATAATATGTTGTGGACTAGTATCTTTTCAGAATCGCAACCCACAATTTAGTACGATGTGACTTGATTGAATGGAAATAAAAAAGATCAAGCTGTTAAATCGAAGGAATTTTTTCCAGTATGATAAATTGAGAATTTGTGCAAATTCTGAATCGAAAGGGGTATTTTCAGTGAAGGAAAAGGGTAGGTTCATTCGTGGATTTGGGTGATAGGTATTTTATTTAAATCTATATTACTGACAAAGAATTTTATTTATTACATGATAATTATTATGTACAACTCTTTATGGAATAATTTTATTGCTTCGAAACATCACATAAACCAGCTTCGGATACCTATGAAGAAAAAACATTCAAGTATGTATATTATTTTCAAGAAGTAAATACATACAGCTCTACTGCAACCCTCTACCGGGGGTGAGCACAACCCCGCCCTTGACTTTGAATAGTTATATTGCGATACCTCATTTTGAAGATCTTACCGAGTACTTTCTGATCCTAAAATTTCGCTTCAAAATTTCCATCGATAACGAAATGGTGAAAAAGTAGAGGAGTGCTGCCTAAGAATATACCTTTCAAATGTGTCGGATTCGAATAATATGCTCAAAATAAATTCCACATTGCCTCTTTCACTATTTTTGCTGCTATTTCATTATCGATGAATATTTTGAATCGAAATTTTCATTTTAATGTCGGAAAATCGGGATGTTAAGTTTTCGTTGGACCACCATGTATATTTCAGAATCATATATCTGCTTTTAGTGCTTTCATATTCTTATTCCATATTCCATATTCATAAGCTGGTCAGGATTATGTAGATCTGCAAGATTCCAAGATGGTATATTTTAGCCCTTCGTCATAGCATTGTTATACAATGGTCATAGTTTCTTATAATCCCTCATAAAGAAGCTAGGATGCAGTATATATACAAAGAAATCCAATGAAATCCAACAACCCCACATAACTCTGAAAGCGTCAGTTTTATGAAAAAAAAAGTCTAAAATCATATAGGTAAAGGGAGACGTATTTTTGTTCATATGTAGACGTTATTACTTTAACCCCTCCCCCTAATATTGTCACCCTTCTTAATTTTTCAAATAGAACACCCTATCCATTTTGTTATTGCATTGTTGGATTATCTCTCTAGAGGCTTACCAAAAATATATAAAACATAAGTCATAAATGAATAGTCAAAAAATCATAGATGATTACCGTTGTAATCATGTTTACGGTATGTAAATTGTTACATTATGTCATTGTATCGAAACCTAAATCAATTTCAGAACCTTATAAAATAGTTTAATATTACTTTGCTGAATTTTTACGATATAAAATGTTACTATATTAGTGAATTAGGTATTTTTTGCTTCAATATGTACTGTATTATTTCAGCTCTCTCAATCAAAAGAATATATATGTATGATACATTTTTGTAATCCTCTTGTAGATGAGAATTGAGGTCCCAGAATGGCATCAGAATTTGTCAAAAATAAGTTTTTCGTACTAATCTTATTCGGACTTATTGGATGACCTGTTACACCTACTTTCCAATGAACGTTCTACGTCCCTCGTGCATATTTCTCCAATTGAAGAAAACCACCTCCAAACAGCGTTAAAAAGATTTGTTAAATACGACTTCCTCATTAAAGAATACTTCCGGTGGTGAGACAAGTAATCGGTAAGAATGTCCCGCATGACAAGATGTGTTTTTTACCGATTCATATGAATGGTGCTACCGTAATTGTATTATCAATTGACCTCTCTTAAAGTAACCAGGTTCGGCTCTGGTCAGAATTGCAATCGTCAGTGATTTCTGGATGAATTAGAAAGTAGTACATATGTATTTTGTATTTTTATTTGCCATGCCTTTTGGGTTGTGAAACAAACAGGTATGTCAGTTATGAGTTATAATTTCGATTAATAAAGAATGCCTGACAAGAGGAAAAACAGAGTTGTTTAAAATTCAAATGTGAATACTTCGAAAACCAATGAACAAAATGGAAAAAAAATCAACTACTACTAGCATTTTTTCGAAATGAATCTGTTTCGTTTGAAAGCCCAGCCTGCATTTAAAGATATTTCACCATTCAATGATCGATATAAAGATTCAAACGGTTACCGCTGTAGCTCGAGCGAGAGAACTAAGATAAAAGAGTAATTTTTATTATTATAGAAAATTTGATTTTCTTGTATACCTTCAGATTTCGTGTAGTAGAATGAACATCCAGAATAATAAGTAGTTGATCTCGGGAACTGATCTGATGGGCACATTTCCCAAGAAATACTACTTAACATTCGGAAAACTCTCTGGAAAATCCTCCGTACTAGCAACACCAAAATATTCACCTCGTTGTTCAGAGCACTCTTCACAAGTGAAATACACAAATCCAGCTAATATGCTTTATAGTCTTCAGCCATATTTCGATTTCAATGTTGTAGACAAATCAAGTCTGTCGAGAACTAGTGAAAAGGTGTTTACTTCAAGATAATATAGTTTGGGTACTACAAATGAATCAGAATCAATACTCAATATCGCTAAAATGTAGTTTGAACAATTAAGTTATCGAGTGAAACAATGTTAATTGTTTTCTTTTCTCTATCGCGTAATTTCTTTTTCCGGAAATATGTGAATAGGCGGTGATGGAGTTGAATGAACATAGATCACTGATTCAATATTTTAAATATTTGAACGAACTACTTTTTTTCACTTTTCCTCTCTTGGTAAGTACGCGCAGTATGTGTAGAATGTTTTATTTCTATAATAACTCTACGTTGAAAACTTTCCTTCGTGGGAATCCAAAAGACCAATTTAAAAATATATAATCTTGAATGTATAAAAGATTAATCATGAAATTTTGAAAATTCATAAAAATAAATTATTTGATAAATCTTGTTATTGATTCAATCGAATGAATTGATTTTCGAAATATAAGTTTCCATTGATGTGATGAAATCTTCTACAAACACAAAATTCCAGTTACATGTTTTTCTTCATTATGACCATCAAATTTAATAATTATAAATTATTCAAGATACTCAACTCTCAAAATTAAGATGAATGCTATTTAATGAATATTTGGCCATTTGGGAAACTAAAAGTATTTTAGTGAAACACTCATTAATTTATCATTTGAAAAATATTTTTATCAGCGAAATTAAAAAATTGGTTACTTTGGCTGAATGCAACTCTGTTCAAAAGATTCTCAGAATCAAATTTCTGCTGCATTTTTTCGCAGGTTTACGCGGAAGATCTGATGCTCGGAAATACTTTGGTGCCATGTTTCCAGGGGTGGCATATCATCCTTTCTCTAGGCTAAATCGGAAAAACGCAGTATACGAAAAAAGGTTTCTTTTGACCTCAAGAATCTGTTGTTAAAAAATATCTACAAGTCAAAGACACACCCTGTATACACATTTTTGAATTTATAGGAAGAATATTTTTCATTTCTTCACGGGAAATTTCAAAAAGTAAATAATTTAGGAAGAGAAAATAAAATTTTTTCCTTATTAAAAGTTTTAATGAGAATGAATCTTTACAATATAATATTAATTACATTTGAATAATTTCTTTATTTTGTCAGTCTATCAAAGCATCATTTATTACTGTCACTTTTTAAACTTTTCATTAAAAAAACATTTCATTAGTCCTGATTTTAACCAAGTTAAACATGATTTTTCAAAGGTATCATATGATTTTGGTTGAATGTGTTCTTCTTAAAAGGAATTGAATTATATTAGGCAAGTATTTTTATAATTATTTATGTATAATGTGATATAAATTTCGCCACCGCACCTAAATATTCAATATGATTAATCAATAATTAACTAAGTCATATGCACAAACTGAGAGCCATTTAGGACACAAAAATAGTTACATAAATATTAATACGAAAAAAAAACCATAAACAGTAATCAAAATTCGAAATTGAACTTATTTTGTGAAAATTACGCTGAAAACAATGATTCTTTGAAAATAAATTATACTTATTTTTAATTTTGAGAATAACATGTAATACAAATCATATTTTCTAACCTATTACAACAAATTAACAATAATAAGTAACAAATACTCATCATACTACATGAGCAATTATTCCTAGTAAATAATACATTTTATAATTTCCAACTATAAAAACAACAATTATAGATAAAAATAATAATTTAGATGGGTAAATAATGGAAGATTCAAAAATCAGTCTCTAATCTAAATTCCAAAAAATAGGGATTTTCGGAAATCTCATAACAATCTCTCAATATTCTGCAAATCAAGAATCATTTTCTGGACGAAAAAATTCATCCTCTTTCACAGATAATATCAACAACGCTAGGTTCCATCAGTACAGGCTGCAAACATCTATGAACAGCTGACCCCAAAATTTCATCAAGTAAATAATGTAAAACACTGAAAAAAAAATCATATTCATCCCATATTCCCATATCCCATATTTAAGAAACGAATCGAACTGCTCAGAATGATGGTGTTCAGATTTAAAGTAACTTACTTCTCATCAGCAACAAATCTCCACAAATAAAGTTGTAAATAATGAGTGTCTACTTGTATCTGCTGTAATCCATATTTACTGAAGGTTTTCAATCGAACGCATTCCATGAAGGTCTGAAAAGCGTAGCCGATGAATTTTTTCAAAATAATTTACTGATTCAGAATTACCTTCAGACTTATTTTGATGATACCTGTAAGAATTGAAATTTTGTTGAATTCCACCGTCGAGAATATCTCAATCTTCTCGCTGAAGATCCTGTGCATATTAGAAACAAGAGTGGATTCCAAATGACTGGGTGTATAGTTTGACCAATTTGAACGACTCTGGTGTCTACTGATGGAAACGCTGAAAATTTTGTGAAATTTGAAAAACATTACTTTATGTGTTCAAGGTAATTAAAAGTAAATTTTTCAGAAATAAATCAAATTAAAAGTCCTTAGTACCCTTGTTGTTTTCTACTAGAGTCACTACTGTGTTCTGTACTTGTTCCTTGATCATCGTAAAATAAAGCTATAGTAGCTTCAACAGCAGCTATATCTTCAACAACCCTTTTCATTACAGCCCTAACAGTTCTTGGTTCGATGGTATGGAGCCAATCTCTGGTTTCTACACTTTTTCGCAGCATCTGCAAAAGAATATAAGAAATCACCAAATGAATTTCCGATTATTCAGTATTTCGAAAACTTACTTGAGATACATTTAAACCTTGAACCCTCACATAATGATTGAGTAATTCTTGTGCCGACTCCTGCATAGATGTCTCTATTTCAGATTCATTCGTTAGCGCAGGGTTGACTTTCAGATGTACAGAGTTAATATGGAATAATTCATCAGTTAAAGTCAGCTACAATAGTCGAATTTCAATTCTAAATCTTAATAGAGTTCCAGGACACTTACCAGATGGTGGACATGTCCATTTCTAAAGTCCATACATAACTTAGACAGCAACAAAAGCAACGTAGGGGGGAATTTTGGATCTGTGTGAACTGTTGTGCAAAACAATCTAGCAGTTGCTGTCAAATGATGCAAAAAGCAGATGATCAGACCTTCTCTGACATTATCTACGCAGAAACTATCTTTGAAATCGGTTTTCTGTGAAAATCCTATGTCGGGGTGTATGAAAGCCTGCGGAAAATTGATATTACACTATTCAGGAACAGAAAATGAATGAAATAAAAATTATTGACATGAACAAAACCCCCATAACTTTCAAGAAATAAACTTGAATAAAAAAGAAACCTTTTCAAAATTTTATGAAGTTATACTCACACAAAGATCTTGTAATACTCCTTTTACTTTCTCCACTATTGTCTGAATAACAGAGTTTAATAATTCAGTTAAATTTTTGGAAACATCTTCTTCATTTACTAACTTAGGTGTTGTTAAGCATTGTCTGACTTTGGTTAATGAATCGTTAAAATGCATTTTCAACACTTGTAAATGAGCTTTGCATTGTTTTTTACCGGCATTTACAACAACATCAGATGCACGCCTGGAAAAAAGTTCGTTCAACAACTCTTCTCAAATCAGCTAAAAGAAATTACTTACGATATGAAATCAACATTGGGAAACAGCATATGACCTTCAACACCTCTGTAAAATTTATCCAGAGCTTGAACTAAAATTACTGTATCACTTGCATCTTGCTCTGCCTCAACTTTATGTTGAACCAATTGAAAATACTTCTCCATTTTATCTTTTACGAAACTTCTCAATTCTTTAGCAGCAAAATTCTCAAATACTTCACTGAAATTGAAATACATGAAAAAATGTTGTGCCTTGTTTTAGCCAACCCATTCTAACGTAAAAACTTCAAAAAAATATATGAAGTTGAACCCATTATTTACATGAATGAGTCTTCATGCAATATTGCTCAACTAACATTTAAAAAATGACTTAGAAAGTACCTGTTCTCAATATTATCTGACTTTCTAGTGTTATTAATGAACATATCATAAAATGAAGCAACCACTAGACACAAATCATTAAAAAATCCATTACATCCCAAATCCATGAATTCGCTTATATCCTTCTGCTCACTTTGATCTTTAAGCATGACCAGTTGCTCACTTAATCGTTGCTCTGAACATTTAAGAAAATCTTCACAAAGCTGTTCGGCAGGCTCATCTAATTGCAAGAGAAGATCTACCGAATCTGTCATTTCCTTAGTTGTAATATTTTTATAACTGAACTGTTGCCGAAGTTCATCTCTTAATTCTTTGAGGATGACCTCACAATCTGATTTAATTCCTTGTATTGAAGGTAGGTCGCCATATTGCTTAAGAACCCTCTGGGCATGCATATAATCTTGAACAGCCTAAAAAAATAATTACAACTACAATGAAATCAACTTTATGATTGATTAAGAAATATATCATGAGTTGTAGTAGATTAGAACCTGATTATAATTTTTTTCTTGCATTCTGCTCTTGAGTGTAGCAGGTAATTTGAATAAAAACTGCAGTCTTTGCAAAAGAGTATGAATGCCAGATAATTTACTAATTTTTTGTCTGCTTCCTTGAAGAGTTGAATGTATTTTGTCAGCATAACTCGTTATTGACTCCATATTTTTGGCAAGGAGATCCATTTCAGTTTCCATATCCTTGAAATCATTCTTCATCTGAAAACATATTTCAATAATAAAACTGACTCTTCCCATAAAGTATATACAATACTTTTTTTATGGTATCCGTAGCTGATATGAATTTGTTGTAATTCTCATAAACTAAAGTTTGCATGTCCGAGTGTAATGTCTGGGTATCTTTGATGATCTCATTTTCATGATCCATTATTTGTTTTAAATTACATTCCTAAAATGCCTCATTTAGTATATTCATCTTTAAATAAAAGAAATATAACCTTGAATAATTTATCCAAATACATATTAGCGTTGAAATTTGGGCCATTGAGATTCAATGGACTGGCATTCGTGGTGTCCTCCATTACCAAATTTTCAAATGCAGCAAATTCTAGCGAGAATAATATTTGAAGAAAAATACTCTAGTTTATTTTGTAAACAAAGCTCTCCAACCAG
This sequence comes from Hippodamia convergens, assembly GCA_038502775.1. NCBI lineage: Eukaryota > Metazoa > Arthropoda > Insecta > Coleoptera > Coccinellidae > Hippodamia > Hippodamia convergens. The sequence goes on along the minus strand of CM076611.1, from coordinate 32,385,796 downwards.
ACAAGACAGTTCCAAGTACTGTCAATGCACAGAATATAGGATAGATATTCTGTGGTCAATGTGTGACTACAGAACATTATTAAATGTTAAAAATTATAGAAGTTCTGTGTCTGCTTCCTAACCTAATAGTATATTAGTATTCTGTGGCATAACCTATAAAGTTTTGTGTTTTTTGTTTAGTGTGTTTTGAAATTGTCTAAAAGACTGCACTTTTCCCATACAGTCGAGTACTTGAACATTTTTTTCTTCAACATGACCGACATGGAGTTAGAAGATATGAAGGGTAAGAATTTTAAGAAATCTGCAGTTCTCCTGAGTAACAATTGCATTTTCAGCTATTTCTTTCAGATTTTCTGAAGCTCATGATCCAGACACTATGTATATAAAGGAGTATTCTCCTAAAAGTTATGATGAACGAAAACCATTAGGACGGACATTGTTAGTGTCGAAAGTCCCCTTATATATCAATGAAACTGACATTAAGAAACTGTTCTCCGAAATTGGAGAAGTCCTGACCGTTGATACACATAAGGGAAAAATGGATATGGAGTGTTGTGTGAACTGTTATCAATGTGCCTTCATTGTATATAAAAGCAGGGAAAGTTTAGTGAAGGCTTTAAATATAGAAAGGTTAAAAACCTTGACAGATCAAAAATATACACCGAGGAGGGGACTTTTGAAATATATTAAGGAGTATAACGACAGTATAGTTGATCACTCAACTTTAATGAAAGAAGCAACAAAAGCAATACAGTTGTATGACAAACAAGAGGAAGAAAAAAAAATGAAAGAAAAGAACAAAGTGGATGATGATGGCTGGACTGTAGTGACTTCAAAGGGTAAAAAACTGATTTCAGATTCTAAACTTGATGAGAAAGTCAAGAAGCAAAATCAGAAGAAACAACAAAAGAATTTCTATACGTTCCAAATTAAAGAATCCAAAAAAAGAAATTTAGAAGATTTGAGAGCAGGATATGAGGAAGCTAAGAGGAAAGTTGCAAACATGAAGAAAAATCGGTCATTCAAGCCTTTTTAGTAACTTTGGAGTGATGAATGAAGTTGCAATAGACTCTCTTAATATTTGTGAATTGTTGAACTGTTATGAAAATTGATTACATTTGATTTATATCGAATTCATTGTTACTTTGTAGGAACAAACAAAAATGAATATTTTAATTGAATATTTCTCTGCTAAGTTGTATAGCAGAACCATTTTTTTAGAAGTGATATTATAAACTTTCACAAATAAAAAAATGTTCTATGTTATCCCTAAGTGTTTCATTTCAATGATTTGTTTGGAAGACCAATATACGGAAAAATGATTATAAAATTAAGATCTCCAAGCTCACCAAATCACACTTTCTTTTTCAAATAGTAGGGCATTCCAAAATAATAAGAGTTCAAGAATGTTGATCGAAACTGAAATATGCTATCAGTTACCCACCTATAATAATAATTTTTCTCTATTTCAGTATCGTAATGAGTTCATTACAGTACTGAAAGTAGTGCTGTAATGAAACTCATTACAGCATTGTTTTCAGTTATATTTTTAGTTTTATGGTTGTCAGTACTGACCTCCAATCGCATCAAGTTTCGAATCAAATCAATTCAAATTCCGTGATCTGTCAAATTTCGTATGTCACACCAACTGCCAAGATACAAAGCAAAAGTCACTAATATGAATTTTCATTTGAATTTCGAGAGTATTTCACTAAAATTGACTGAAATAGAGAAAATACCGTCTAATACTCGTTGCAGAAGGCAATTCCAACACTCATGCTATCGAAAACTCGCTCCTTCGTCGCTCGTATTCGAACTTCGCATTCGTGTTGGAATAGGAGCTCATTCTGCAACTTGTTTTAGAATATACTATTATATCATTTATTTTTAATGAGAGGTCTATGGTTGATTATCACCATTGATAATTAAATGTCTATGATTATCACATCTGAATCTGTGGTTCAGTGTCATCAGCTGAATCTACATCTATGGTCTCCAGTTTAATCATAGAAATACAAACGAGTTCAATCAACGTCAGTGGTTCTGATTAATGGTGCTTAGTGCATTGACCTATTATACTATGGACTCCTTGTCACGTGACTTTTTAGAAGAAATCCGAGGCAATCTCCATAAGAGAAAGAAAGACTCATACAGTTCCCATGAAACGAACAGAGAGGATCCAACTTAGGGCGCTGTCAAAAGCACGTGTTGGAAACAAAACAATGTTGTTATTTAAACATCATGATATTGTCATAGTTTTGTGATTAATACTGAATGAAACTAGGGTATTTTTTTGCAAAAACTATTTCAGCAGATATCCTAGATTAAAAATATAAAGTTTGGGCGAATTCCGTTAAATATTTCTGAAGTTGAGTTTGATGTCGGAAATGTTTAAAAGTCAAAGAAGTCTTAATAAGGAATGTTGATTTTTTCACTGGTTTCCAATCCGTTAGAGATTGGAGAATATTGGTTTTAGGGTCAGAAAAGAGAATAATCATGCTAGGTTTTCTTATGAAATTTGTAAATGCAGGAATTTCCATGGTGTTGGAATTCGGAGTAAGTATTCAAAAGGGGAATTCTATACCATTTGTCGAACTTGATGAAAGAAAACACTTTTGGTGTTGTAGTTTATCACTGCAATTATTCATTTCTCAGTCGGCTTTCACACTCACCACTAAGGAGAACCTTCTCTCATCCAGTATGTATATGTAAATTGGATTGACCGACCCCCTCAACTTTGGTCAGCATGTTTTATTGATTGAATTTGATCATTTGGATATTATTCGAAGGTTTTGAAATTCCAGAGCTGAGATCATTAATCATGGTCAATATTTGTGAAATTAGTAAATTTAATCTTTAAATTTTGAATCAACAACCTCTGTGGGATTGAACTATTCCATAAAATTAATTTCATAGAATTTAGAAAAATAAATATGAGGTTTATCCTTCCTTTATTCGATGAGATATATCTACATATAGACATTATAATAAATAACACATTTTAGAAAATAAATCACTTGATAAAAAGAAAACGCTTTAATATACATATATTCATTCTTTTGATATATATAATAATACACGAAATAATACAACACAATAATCCTAAGAATACAGCATGTAGCATGTTCTAGAAAAAGTGTTAGCTGAGGTTTGGGGTACTATAAATATTATATAAAAGATAGGGAAAAAACCTCAGCAAAAAAAAAACCCTAGACCGCAGTAGAATGTTATGTCTGTCCAGACTAATGAGCTGCTACATTCCAACAATGGAGGACATCTCTTCTTGTCATAAACATCTGTTGAAAAAAAAAACAGTAAGACTTCTCCAAGATTCTCGAAATTCAATGTCAATGTGTAAAAACCTTTTTTCACAGTCTGCTTTCACACTCACCACTAAGAAGAACCTCCTCTCGTCCAATATGTATATGAAAATTGGATTGCTCTCTTGCCTCTGGTCCTCTTCTCGAATGGTGCTCAATGTTATCCTTCAAGGGATGGTTCAGCTGTCCTATTCCCTGGAGATATTCATAATAGTCAATGAAATGTCATAAGAAAGTTGAGAGATAACTTTAACATACTTTTCAGATATGTGTCATATAGGTCAACTTCTACAAAATCTCCTACATACACAGGAACTGATCTTTTTCTAAAGAAGGAATGAAAGAAGTTGGAGAAAAATTATGTAAGGCAATGATTCTTTTATAAAATTTTGGTTATCTAGTATGGAGGCAAAATTTCTCATTCACCTTTTCCTGATATTGGTTTCTTCTACCTGGGGCTGCACATCCTGAATCTCATGTGTATGTCTACTGGTGAGAGACAGAGCGATTCTTTTTCTCCTTTATTCATGAAAAAGTTGGGGCTTTCCAAAAACGGAACTACTGCAAAAAAAAATAAACAAGCAACTGAATGATACAACATTGTTCATTATAATTAATCTGCGAATTACTACTGAATTTATCACAAAGAAGTTCCACGAATTCTATAAATATGAACCTGTCCTACCATCTGCAGTTGTTGAAATTATTTCTTTCTTTCTTTCCTTCCTCTCAGATGTAGGAAATATGAAGCAAAACAGAATTACAGTCCCATTGGGGTTCACATAGAAGGTTCGAAATCAGCCCTTCCTACAGCATCAATCCATTTTTTCCTCAAGCTCTCGAGTTTTGGGAACCTGTAATTTCAATAAATTCATGGAGGCTACTAATCGAAATATAAAAAGAGAATGCGTTCCTATACTTACGCATGAAATTTCAAATTGGTTCCTTTTTTATATCTGGCAGTGCAGTTATATGCAACACAACTATCCGGCATTATTATTAATAGTTCTTCAAAAAATTTTGAAAGAATTATCTTCAACCTTCAGAATAAAAATTCTAATCAACACAAATTCAACCGTTCAGATAGATCGTTAACTTCGAAAGTTTAAAATAACTTGGTTATGTTTATGTGTTTGACAGTGCCCTAAATTACTCCATCTCATTCAGAAGTCCACTTTCTCTCTCTAGAAAGACGTCCATGTATAATAGGTCAATGGCTTAGTGCTTAGCTTACTTGTTGTTATTGCTAAATGTTGTGAAGAATTTTATTGTGGCTCGATTATTGAACCAGAACTTATATTTTTCAAATTGTGTTTAATTGAAATACAAATACTTTGAAGCTTAATCATGTACGAATTGGAAGAAGGTAATTAGAAAATATCCAATTCAGGTTAAGTAAGTATTTTGAGTGACTTATTTTGTTTTTAGATCAATATGAAGAAGATGAAACTGAGGAGATCAGTTCTGAATTATGGCAGGAAGCCTGTTGGATTGTTATCAATTCATATTTTGACGAAAAGGGTTTGGTTCGTCAGCAGTTGGACAGTTTCGATGAATTCATACAAATGTCTGTTCAACGAGTTGTGGGAGACTCTCCTTTAATAGAATTACAAGCTGAACCGAGACATATATCCGGAGAAATTGAAAACCCTACACGTTACACATTGAAGTTCGAACAAATTTATTTATCAAAGCCCACCCATTGGGAGAAGGATGGTGCACCCTCCCCTATGATGCCTAACGAAGCCAGGCTCAGAAACTTGACATATTCTGCACCATTGTATGTAGATATTACGAAAACAGTGATAAGGGATGGAGAAGACCCTGTGGTGACTCAACATCAAAAAACATTCATAGGTATTGGTTCAATCTTAAATTGGAACAAAATTAAATCTCAGAATTCGTCCATTCAATCCATGAATTCTAAAAAACGAATTTTTTTTACAGGAAAAATTCCAATAATGCTGCGCTCCACATTTTGTTTGTTAAATGGACTCACAGATCGTGATTTAACAGAGTTAAACGAATGTCCGTTAGATCCAGGAGGTTATTTCATTATCAATGGTTCTGAAAAAGTACTTATAGCCCAAGAAAAGATGGCTACGAACACTGTTTATGTGTTTTCTATGAAAGATGGAAAGTATGCTTATAAATGTGAAATTCGTTCATGCTTAGAACATAGTTCAAGACCAACTTCTACATTATGGGTAAACATGATGGCAAGAGGGGGTCAAGCTACGAAAAAGGCAGCTATTGGTCAGAGAATTATTGCTGTTTTACCCTATATTAAACAAGAAATTCCAATTATTGTGGTCTTCAGAGCACTAGGTAAGTAGGATTGTTTTTTTAAATCTTTTATCGTATGGATTAGAGGAATTGTCAGCCATGTGAAAAAACCGTCTCCACTTATATTGTTTTAAATTATTATTTAATTCTAGGAATGATAAGATTTTTGGTCAATGTTGAAAAGTTTTAATTTTGTGAATACTCTTATTTTGAGGTACTTCATCAATGGAATTCCTTCAATTAACAGAGTGGCGTATGAGATTAAAAAAATGTATGATATGTAAAACTCAAGAATAATATACGAAGTTTTTGACCATTGTATGAAACATGGAAATATTAAAAAACCAATCAAGTTGGCTGTAGTAATGAACTTGGTAATATCTGCTTCAGTTTTTATCTAAATAACATAATCCACAGTGAATTTGTCCAGAACCACAATGGTCCTTATATGGCACAGAAAAAGACAGTGCTTCAAGCTTGGGATTATCAGCTTTCTTCACACTTGTTTTAGCTTGAATTCACATGTTTTGTCTAGTTGCATATGAAGAAATACTTCCCATCGAGAGATTATGAATTTTGATTTATTTTTTCCTCTTGTTTCTGTCAAAAGTCTGTAGTGATCCAATTTTGAGCAGAAATTGGTTCGAAACCCTCAGGATTGGTTTGATGGTCAAAACCAATACTTTCTGGCTGAAAGTACAATAACTTTTAACAGAATTGAAATTTTCTCGTAAATTTTAAATCTGTCTATCTGGTCACGAATCTTCTTCAAAATTAATTGAGGATTAATTGAATTTCCAGGGCACATTTGAGGTGTAAATGCTTCGGTTAAGTTTTGTTTTCATGCTGTGTTTTCATGAAATTGAAGTAACATGCACATCGTTTCTTACAAATTCCCAAATCATAAGATAAATACTAATGTTTTCTTTTAGGTTTCGTTGCTGATCGAGATATTCTTGAACACATCATTTATGATTTTGAGGATCCGGAGATGATGGAAATGGTCAAACCATCCCTTGATGAAGCTTTCGTTATCCAAGAACAAAACGTCGCTTTGAATTTCATCGGTTCCAGAGGAGCTCGTCCAGGTGTTACCAAAGAAAAACGTGTTAAATACGCAAGAGAAATTTTGCAAAAGGAAATGTTACCCCATGTGGGTGTTTCTGATTTTTGTGAAACGAAGAAAGCTTACTTTTTGGGGTGAGTATTTGAATTTGAATTATCGAAGAAAAATTTGTGACAAGTGTTGAAATGATTGCTTTGTCTGGAGTACTAGATCTTCACTATTAGCTTTCAATAGGTATATGGTGCATCGACTCCTTTTGGCAGCTCTTGGTAGAAGAGAATTAGACGATCGTGATCACTATGGGAATAAGAGGCTGGATTTAGCTGGTCCTTTATTATCCTTTCTGTTCAGAGGATTATTCCGAAATTTGATCAAGGAAGTGAGGATGTACTCGCAAAAGTTCATTGACAAAGGGAAAGATTTCAATATTGATTTAGCCATCAAACCAAAATTAATTACCGATGGTCTACGTTATTCCTTGGCTACTGGTAATTGGGGAGACCAGAAAAAAGCCCATGAGGCTCGAGCTGGAGTATCCCAGGTGTTGAACCGACTGACTTTTGCATCAACTTTATCTCATTTACGTAGAGTAAACTCACCGATAGGCAGAGATGGTAAATTGGCCAAACCTCGTCAATTGCACAACACTTTGTGGGGAATGATTTGTCCGGCTGAACCCCTGAGGGGGCTGCTGTAGGATTAGTGAAGAATTTAGCTCTTATGGCGTATATATCTGTTGGTTCCAAACCGTCCCCTATTCTTGAGTTTTTGGAGGAATGGTCAATGGAAAATCTTGAAGAAATTGCCCCATCTGCCATTGCAAATGCCACCAAAATCTTTGTAAATGGATGTTGGGTAAGTCCTCTTCAATATTTCTCGTAAATAATTTTCAAGTTATCAACAAAACTTTTAGGTTGGTATACACAGAGATCCCGAGCAATTAATGTCCACTTTGAGGAAACTCAGACGTCAAATGGACATCATCGTATCTGAAGTATCCATGATACGAGATATTAGGGACAGAGAGATAAGAATTTACACAGATGCTGGGAAGAATCTGTAGACCCCTTTTAATTGTTGAAAATGGGGTTTTATTATTAAAAAGAAACATATTGATATGTTGAAACAAAGGGACTATAATAATTACGGTTGGCAAGATCTGGTATCTTATGGTGAGTTTTTATTCGATATTCAATGGAAATCAAGCTGATATATCATTAGATTCATTCTTTCTCACAATTCCACAATTTCTTCCTGTATCAAATTAGATACTGGGTGTCCTATCAGAATTGAGGATTCCATCGAAATATGGCTTAAAATTGTGTTTTACAGGTGCGGTTGAGTATATTGATACTTTGGAAGAAGAAACAGTTATGATTGCGATGTCACTGATGATTTGAGGCAAGAGAAAGAATATGCATATTGTACCACTTACACACACTGCGAAATTCATCCAGCTATGATTTTGGGTGTTTGCGCTTCTATTATTCCATTCCCTGATCACAATCAGAGTCCTAGAAATACATATCAGGTAATTTAAATATGATCGAAGTTAACTTATTTTCACATATCATTTGAGTTTTTTTTTATCTGTAAAAATCGCTTTTCAGAGTGCTATGGGTAAACAGGCTATGGGTGTGTACATTACTAATTTCCATGTTCGGATGGACACTTTAGCACATGTTCTCTATTATCCTCACAAACCGTTGGTAACAACTAGATCCATGGAGTACTTACGGTTCAGAGATTTGCCTGCGGGAATCAACAGTATTGTTGCTATTGCATGTTATACTGGATACAACCAAGAAGATTCTGTCATCTTGAATGCATCTGCTGTGGAGAGAGGATTTTTCAGGTAAAAAACTTTATAAATTAGATATAATAGGGCGAAAATTGGAACAAAATGTTATTGTTTCTTTGCTATTTTCAGGTCAGTGTTCTATCGGTCTTACAAAGACTCCGAGTCCAAAAGTATGAGGGATCAGGAAGAACAGTTCGAGAAACCCACAAGGCAAACGTGTCAAGGTATGAGAAATGCCCTGTATGATAAACTAGACGACGATGGAATAATTGCACCTGGAATCCGTGTATCTGGTGACGATGTTATAATTGGAAAAACAATGGTACTTCCGGAAAGAGATGATGAGGTGAAAGAATAAACTTTTTAACATTTCAAAATATCATAAAAGTTTTTTTTTCGTTTATGTAACAATTTTTAATCTTTTCGTTTCAGTTGGATGGTACAACAAAGAAATATTCCAAACGAGACGCTTCCACTTTCCTTCGTAACAGTGAAACGGGGGTAATTGATCAAGTTATGCTTACCCTAAATGCCGATGGTCACAAGTTTTGTAAGATCAGGGTGCGTTCTGTGCGTATTCCGCAAATCGGGACAAATTTGCTTCCAGGCACGGGCAAAAGGGTACATGTGGTATCCAATACAGGCAAGAGGTGAGATATTTTCGAAGTTCACTTATAGTGAAGTATGTTCCTATTATTTTTTGACAAAGATTCCGAAAAAATGGGGTTTCAATTTGAAAAACACGATTTTTTGATGTTTCGTCACTTCTAACTTTGACAAAGAATTTGTGACCTGCTGTATCATATTCTGAAAATCACGCTGTCGGAAAAGAAGCATCAGCTTTTCGTCTCGGAGATTCTCAAAAATGAGAATTTTTAATGAAAAAACCTCGAAGTTGTCTGTATTTCAACAGAGTACAATTTTGAAATTTTCTTTTCGTATTTCCTCATTTAAAGAGAATTTTCTCGGGACCATTCAAACTTTTGGAATCGAAAAGACTCAGAATTCAATGGAGAATCTATTTATGCAATGAAAAATGGGTCTTCCCATTTGAAAAACGAAAGTTCATGTCACTTACGGAAAAACCGGAAGTCCTATAACCTTAAAAAAATATACGAGAAGTCGTCTTTTCACTTGAAGCTCACCTTTAGAATTTCAATCCTGAATCTTGCGTCTTTCCTAAAATATTCTATAGAGCCATATTTGTAAATAACCCTGTATATATAAGTCTAACCAAATGTTGTTTGAAATTCCAGGATATGCCATTTACGTGTGAAGGACTGACACCTGACATCATCATCAACCCTCATGCTATCCCCTCCCGTATGACAATTGGTCACTTGATCGAGTGCATCCAAGGGAAAGTATCAGCACTCAAGGGAGAAATAGGTGACGCAACACCCTTCAACGACGCCGTAAACGTGGCAAAGATTTCAACCCTTCTCCAAGAATACGGTTATCAACTCAGAGGAAATGAGGTTATGTACAACGGCCACACAGGCCGCAAAATCAACGCGCAGATTTTCTTCGGGCCCACGTATTACCAGCGTCTCAAGCATATGGTGGACGATAAAATTCACTCTAGGGCGAGGGGGCCCTTGCAGGTTTTGGTGAGACAGCCGACAGAAGGAAGAGGTCGTGATGGTGGGCTTCGTTTTGGGGAGATGGAACGAGATTGTCAAATTTCTCACGGAGCCGCACAATTTTTGAGGGAAAGATTGTTCGAAGTATCGGATCCGTATAGGATACATGTTTGTAATTTCTGCGGTCTCATCGCTATCGCTAATCTGAGGAATCACACTTTCGAATGTAAAGGATGCAAGAATAAGACACAAATTTCACAAGTTAGGTTGCCGTATGCGGCAAAACTTTTGTTCCAAGAACTGATGGCTATGAATATCGCACCAAGACTTATGGTCACATAAGAACAATGTATATTTCTGTTAATTTTTTTACATGTCTTTCTACAACATTTAACTCATGTAAACAATTATTTTTTACAGTGATAATAAACAACCTTTTTTTAAGTGTTTGATTTTTTCTCGGAGCCAAGATGAATCTGCTACCTGTTTTCCTAAATGGCTTGTAGTATGAAATTTCAAATCAGGGTTTCAAAATTTTTGAGAATAAATTGCGCAAGCTCGAAGAGTGTCATATGCAAATTTTGTTGCCAGATTGTGCAGAAGCCAAATATTTCTTAACCTAAAAAAGCAATATACTCAAAAAATTGAAAATTAGAGAAATTATGAATGGGAATTGACCAATTGACCTTGTTTATAAACAAGGGTACTGAGAGGTCTACTCAAAGACGTATTATATTAGGTCTTTATCATATTGATAATACTAGTTATATAATGAAAAATAGTTCTAAAGGACTGATGCTAATGACGGTGATCTGTGACAGTTGATAATTTTTGAAGTTAATTTGGAGTACCTCTGAAATAAAACTTTAAACTTAATTAGTTGTTAAATAAACAAAAGCAAGCAACAAATCTCTTGTAACCAGGGACACAGGGTTGTCTCTGCGTGTAACCTGCCTAGTTAGTAGTTAGTTTCAATTGAATTAGGTTATTTTAAAAATATCTTCTGAACTATTCGTGTTGCAACTAATAAATTATCAACATGTATGATCAAGAAAATGGTAATAATCAATTCAATTTTGAGCAACCAATTTTTCACGATACGCATTTTTAATTCTTCCAGATCATTATGACGAAGATGAAACCGAAGAAATTAGTTCAGAACTATGGCAAGAAGCCTGTTGGATTGTTATCAATTCTTATTTTGATGAAAAAGGTTTGGTTCGACAGCAACTGGACAGTTTCGATGAATTCATTCAAATGTCTGTACAACGTATCGTGGAGGATTCTCCACAAATCGATTTACAAGCTGAGGCTCAACATACCTCTGGAGAAATTGAAAATACCACCCATTATCTCTTAAAATTTGAACAGATTTATTTATCAAAGCCTACGCATTGGGAGAAAGACGGTGCACCGTCCCCTATGATGCCCAACGAAGCTCGCTTGAGGAATTTGACTTATTCCGCACCCTTATATGTCGATATTACAAAGACAATAGTAAGGGAGGAGAAGACCCCATTGAAACACAACATCAGAAGACATTCATTGGTAATAAACATATAATTATCATTTGCATCTTTGATGTTTACAAATTATATTGTTTTATTTGATTTTTTGATCATGTATATATGTTTTGTTATAGAAAATTATGTTTACTTACGAACAAACTGATTTTAGGGTTTTAGTGGAGATGTTTTCTTCACTTAATGATTTTTTCAGGAAAAATTCCAATAATGCTGCGTTCCACTTTTTGTTTGTTAAATGGACTGACAGATCGTGATTTAACAGAGTTAAATGAATGTCCGTTAGATCCAGGAGGTTATTTCATTATCAATGGTTCTGAAAAAGTACTTATAGCCCAAGAAAAAATGGCTACGAACACTGTTTATGTGTTTTCTATGAAGGATGGGAAATATGCTTATAAATCTGAAATCCGATCATGCTTAGAACACAGTTCTAGACCAACATCGACATTGTGGGTTAATATGATGGCCAGAGGGGGTCAGGCAATAAAAAAAGCCGCTATTGGGCAGAGGATTATTGCTATTTTGCCTTATATTAAACAAGAAATCCCAATAATGATTGTTTTCAGAGCCCTGGTAAGTATGCTTATAATAAAGGAAACAGCATCAATATAGCAATAAAAATTTTTCTTTTAGGTTTCGTAGCTGATCGAGATATTCTTGAACACATCATTTATGATTTCGAAGATCCGGAGATGATGGAAATGGTCAAACCATCCCTTGATGAGGCTTTCGTTATCCAAGAACAAAACGTCGCTTTGAATTTCATCGGTTCCAGAGGGGCACGACCAGGTGTTACCAAAGAAAAACGTGTCAAATATGCTAGAGAAATTTTGCAAAAAGAAATGTTACCTCATGTTGGTGTTTCTGATTTTTGTGAAACGAAGAAAGCATATTTTTTGGGGTGAGTATTGAATTTGAATTATTGAAGAAAAATTTGCGACAAGTGTTGAAATGATTGCTTTGTTTGGAGTACTAGATCTTCACTGTTAGCTTTCAATAGGTATATGGTGCATCGCCTTCTCTTGGCGGCACTTGGTAGAAGAGAATTGGATGATCGTGATCACTATGGAAATAAGCGGTTGGATTTAGCTGGTCCTTTACTGGCTTTCCTATTCAGAGGCCTATTCAAAAATTTGATCAAAGAAGTAAGAATGTATGCGCAGAAATTCATTGATAAAGGAAAAGACTTCAATCTTGATTTGGCCATAAAAACAAAATTAATTACCGATGGTCTACGTTATTCCTTGGCTACTGGTAACTGGGGAGACCAGAAAAAGGCCCATCAAGCTCGAGCTGGAGTATCCCAGGTGTTGAACCGACTAACTTTTGCATCAACCTTATCTCATTTACGTAGAGTAAACTCACCGATAGGTAGAGATGGTAAATTGGCCAAACCTCGTCAATTGCACAACACTTTGTGGGGAATGATATGTCCGGCTGAAACCCCTGAGGGGGCTGCTGTAGGATTAGTGAAGAATTTAGCTCTTATGGCTTATATATCTGTTGGTTCCCAACCCTCCCCTATTCTTGAGTTCTTGGAGGAATGGTCAATGGAAAATCTTGAAGAAATTGCCCCATCTGCCATTGCAAATGCCACCAAATCTTTGTGAATGGATGTTGGGTAAGTCCTCTTCAATATTTCTCATAAATAATTTTCAAAGCATCGACAAAACCTCTAGGTTGGTATACACAGAGATCCTGAGCAATTAATGTCCACTTTGAGGAAACTCAGACGTCAAATGGACATCATCGTATCTGAAGTTTCCATGATACGAGATATCAGGGACAGAGAGATAAGAATTTACACAGATGCTGGAAGAATCTGCAGACCTCTTTTAATTGTTGAAAATGGTAGCTTATTATTGAAAAAGAAACATATTGATATGTTGAAGGAGAGGGATTATAATCATTACGGCTGGCAAAATCTAGTGTCATATGGTTAGTAGATATATTTTCATATTTTTACCGAGGTATCTCAATTTCCTGCTCAAACTTCGAAATTACTTAAATTTCGTGCATTTTACAGGTGTAGTTGAGTATATTGATACTCTAGAAGAAGAAACTGTTATGATTGCGATGTCACCAGACGATTTGAGACAAGAAAAAGAATATGCATATTGTACCACTTACACACACTGCGAAATTCATCCGGCTATGATTTTGGGTGTTTGCGCTTCTATTATTCCATTCCCTGATCACAATCAGAGTCCTAGAAATACATATCAGGTAATTCAAATATGATTGAAGTTAACTTATTTCCACATATTATTTGAGTTTTTTTTATCTGTGAAAATCTTTTTCAGAGTGCTATGGGTAAACAGGCGATGGGTGTGTACATTACTAATTTCCATGTTCGCATGGACACTTTAGCACATGTTCTATATTATCCTCACAAACCGTTGGTAACAACTAGATCCATGGAGTACTTACGGTTCAGAGAATTACCTGCAGGAATTTATAGTATTGTAGCTATTGCATGTTACACTGGATACAACCAGGAAGATTCAGTTATTTTAAATGCATCCGCTGTGGAGAGAGGATTTTTCAGGTGAATATTTCCACAAAATTTTTGCATTGCATGGCTTTGCATAACAGCTTTTTCCTCTATTTAAAAAAAAGTTTCTATAAAAAAAAAATATTGTAATAGGATTGGTTCTGGGTTTTCGTTATTTCATTCATCTTGGTGCTTTTCTGAGTAATACTTGAATGTGCAGGGTCAGTAATGTGCATATTTCTTCAATGAAAAACATTGTTGATCATCCAAAGCCGTAGATAACAATTTTTATTATTATAAAAGCTATTTGAGTTAGTTTATCAGCAATACTACAACAGTGCTTTATCTAACATTGAACTGCTCTACCAAAGATATTTCGTTAAACCTATTCATTAAAGAAAATACCTAACCTTTGTATTTAAAAATCCTCTTTCTTTCCAATGCATGATCAATTTATTATTTCTCATTCAATATTGATGAATCAGTATTCTGTAGCAGTTCGTACAGTATGATCATTGTTCTAAAATAATATAGATATCAGATATTACTGCCAGATATATTGTCAGGAAAAAATCTAGAAGTTCAAAGTTATTTACCAAAATTATAAAAATGATGCAACCAAAATCCTGCTCTGTGGAAAATAAGTGTTTTTGAACTTCGTCAAAAAAAGAGGTAAGAAACCAAAAGTCTCGTTAAACAAATGTAGAGGTGGAACATTCATGCATGCACAGTTTGTCTAATCCTGATCAAGTGTTCATACGATTGTGCCTTAATTAGCACTACATCTTCATCCAAATGAAAGCCACATCTGCAATATGTATTCCATTTCTAGGTCTGTATTTTATCGATCTTATAAAGATGCAGAGTCGAAAAGGGTGTCGGAACAAGAGGAGCAGTTTGAAAAACCCACTCGACAGACTTGTCAAGGTATGAGAAACGCCATCTATGATAAGTTAGATGACGATGGTATCATAGCTCCTGGTGTTAGAGTATCCGGTGATGACGTAATTATCGGAAAGACTATGATACTACCCGAAAGAGATGATGACGTAAGAACAATGACGCCATCAGGCAACCGAGTTTTACCTTGTGAACTTTCTATTTTAGTTGGAGGGTACAACGAAGAAATACTCCAAGCGAGATGCTTCTACTTTCCTTCGTAACAGCGAAACAGGGGTGGTGGACCAGGTTATGTTGACCTTGAATGCGGATGGTTATAAATTTTGCAAAATCAGGGTACGATCTGTGCGTATTCCTCAAATTGGTGATAAATTCGCCTCTAGGCATGGGCAGAAAGGAACTTGTGGTATCCAGTATAGGCAGGAAGTGAGTATATCAAGAATTTATAACTCAATCGTATATAACTACTTTTTCAGGATATGCCATTCACATGTGAAGGTCTAACGCCTGATATAATCATCAACCCCATGCTATCCCCTCTCGTATGACGATTGGTCACTTGATTGAGTGTATCCAAGGAAAAGTATCAGCGAATAAGGGAGAAATAGGTGACGCAACTCCCTTCAATGACGCCGTAAATGTACAAAAAATTTCTACCTTGCTCCAAGAATACGGTTATCAACTGAGAGGAAATGAGGTTATGTACAACGGCCATACTGGTCGCAAAATCAATGCCCAGATTTTCTTGGGACCCACGTATTACCAGCGTCTCAAGCATATGGTGGACGATAAAATCCACTCTAGAGCTAGAGGTCCGTTGCAGATTTTGGTAAGACAACCAATGGAAGGCAGAGCTCGTGACGGTGGATTAAGATTCGGTGAGATGGAACGGGATTGTCAAATTTCTCACGGTGCTGCTCAATTTTTAAGAGAAAGGTTGTTCGAAGTGTCAGATCCGTACAGAATACATGTCTGTAATTTTTGTGGTCTCATTGCTATTGCTAACTTGAGGAATAATACTTTTGAATGTAAGGGATGCAAGAATAAGACGCAAATCTCTCAGATTAGATTGCCGTATGCGGCAAAACTATTGTTCCAGGAGCTGATGGCTATGAATATAGCTCCGAGACTTATGGTAACTTAGGAAATGTTGTCGTTAATTGTTGTGTTGTCATGTTTTCATATATTTTATCTTGTAGAATGTTTGGGCTGGTTCAGTTCTACCATATTTTAATTGACTGTTGAGGAAAATACATTAAATTCAATAAATAATATTAACAGTTCGTTGAATTGTTTTTTATTTATCCAAATGAATTTTTTGATCCTCAGAATAAATCATATTTGATCGATCGGCTTATTGATTTCTGTGTAATATTATTATCAAAAAACCCATATTATTTTGTTGGACCAGACTAAACTCTGCTTTTCAGTTTGATTTTGCTGTCAGTAAAAAGAAAATTGGAAATAATAAACAAATAATCGATTTAATTACAAAATTTACATCAGGCTTTAATACTTTACACGATATTATATATACAATAAATACAGTGGAATGAAACTCATGGCTATGTATTTCCATATAGGTGTAGTTGGTTGAGAAGCTTTGCTGCTACCAAAAAAGAATGGTTGCCTAGATTCTGTAAAAGAAAAGTTTTTCTCTAATTATTCAAATCCATTCATTCCGCCATATCTCGTAGAACAGAACAATGTTAGAATATTTCATTCTAGCATTGTTTTAAGTAATTAGTTATATTAATTTATTGATGATATGTTGGCCTCCTGTCACGAATTTATTCAACATCTGTCAAATTTATGAGATCGAAAACAGTTCTGCCAATCAATATTTTTCAATGCAAAAATCACTATACGATATTTACGGCAATATTTCATTAATTTCGATAAAAATTCAGCGAATTAGAAAAAATACTCAAACAGAAGGCTCATTCCAAAACTCGCCACTTCGTGGCTAGTTTTTGAATTTTGAACTTGTGTAAGAATATCAATGCCTTCTGCACTTGTATCATAAAAAACTATTTCAGCAATGGATCACTGCAACTCAATCACTTTGAGGTAACAAGAAAATAAAAGAAATATACTTACTTTTCTTATCATTCGGATCACGAACACCGCACTGCTTATAAGAAATTTTCGTTTTCCTCTTTTCCTTGATATAACCAGGAATATACAGAGAAGGGGATTCTAACTTTCCTATGGCAATCAATCGATTGAAATCCTGCTCCAACTTGCTCGCAATGGGCCCTTTGAAATGCAACAGAAGTTGCACGCAAGCATTGTTATGAAGAACTTTTGTTCTTCTGGAATCAACGGTGATGAACCATTCTGGAATCCCCATGACTTCTCTTATGTCATCGATAAACTGAGCACTGAAAATAAAAACAAATAAGTTGTTAACGTCAATATACTGATTCTGGTTCTGATTTTACTACTTACAGTACGAATCTGGGAGGTTTTTCTATATTGGCATATTTAACTATATCGTAGTCTGGTTCTATATTCGCACAAGCAAATCTTTCAGGCCTTCGGTTGGGGCTGAGAATCACAATAGATCTTCCAACAGCAGTTACATCTCCTTCCAGTGGAAGATTCGAGTCGGTAAAAACTTTTCGTTGGAGTCCTATATCAATGGTGCCAAGTCGAGCGGATAAGTCCCCAACATGACATCTCAGAGGGTTTTCTGGACCACATTCTTGGTCGTACAACTCTGTCTACAAAAAAATTGAACTATTTCATAAAGATCTTTGTAGTTAAACATGGAATTATAGTAATTAGAAGACTTTCTATCGCATCTATTTACATTCAAAGGATCAGCGAGCTGAGTGAAATAAGGGTTCCATATGTATCCCCCAGCAACACATCTTGTTGCCTGAGTTTTGACAGCTGCATCAACACCAACAGGATTGACGTATATTGCCCACTTATGATCCCTTGTCTGAAAAAACAGTTTAAATGATCATTTACTCTTTGACATTGGCTCAACTGCCAACAAACCGAAAGAACCTAATAACTTCGGTACGAAAAACTCAACCTAAAGCTCTGCCGCCTTGGATTTAAATACTTACAATGTTCCTGTCATTTTTTCCAGGATATCGGAGCTTGACTTCTATAGTTGTATCGCTCTTGCTTCCATCACTGTGGATCAGTTGTCTCTGAAATGAAAAGGATGATATTTTGTCACTTATTGAGATTTACCAGTACCATTTTCATATAACCATAGGCGTATCCTGATGGGTGATGAAAAGAGGCTATAGCTCTTAGTTCCCTAGCTTCGGAAGGGCTGTAGCCTCTCTCTATGGTTGAACAAGCCCATCTGTCCCCAGTCACCTACAATGTGAAAAATTAACATCAAAGTGGTGAGTTTTGGTACACTGAATGGATGGTGTAACCTTCTGTGTCCTTACCCTTTTATGTATCACAACTGATCTTCCAAGAATGCTCCGTGGTCCGAATATAGGTAACATTGTGTCATTATAGGCAATTTTGACTATTGTTTGATTGTCTAGAGAACCAAATTTACCACTCAGATCGCCCATTTCATACTGATCTGGGGTACCGTGGTATAATCTGGGAGACGATGCAGGATCTACGTTCAATGGATTCCAGTGGTCGTATAGCGTAGTTGCTTCACATGGAAATTCTAAATTTTCCTCCACTGGCACCTGAAAGGAAAGATAATTTTATTAGGGTTTAAAACATTTTGATATTCCTATACTTACAACATGAATATGATATCCACTATTATCCATGAGGCCTTCCAGGGATACTTCTACATTTGTGATGTCATACTCTGTTTGTTGGAGGAATTCTATTCTTCCTTTAACAGTCAGTTCATTTCCGTTTGCGAACCAATCCCTGACAACTGCTTTCCTTCTGTAAACTCCACCTATTCTGTAAGGAATAAAGTTTATTCGGTTGTCCTTGTCCACCCAAAACCACAAGTAATATCATTACAACCATCATTGGTAAGAAATTAGCTTTCTAGACCTATATTATGCTATTTGAAAACTCACTTTGAACAAGCCAGTCGTTCACCCCTAGCTTTAGGTCCAAAGTCATCATACAAAACCAGGGACTTTCCCAATATTGTATGGTAACCTGATAGAGGTAAGGCAGGATCTGTCCACATCCTCCTTGAAATTTTGTCTGCCTCAGATATTCTTCCTGCGATGTCCAAAGGTCCATGCCTCGATGAAAGATCACCTAATCTGCATATTCCTTTGCTCCTCAAGTTGCAGGTTTCAATCGGATCTGACTTATTGTCGAAATCTACCTGAAAATCTATACAGGTAAGTATGGAATGGAAAGATTTTATAATAACAATTACTTTGTAAGGGTTGTAGACATCTCCTGAGCTCTTACATCTCTCCTGCCAATCATAGAAGTCTTTGCCAGGGGCAACCTCATGTATTGCCCACCTGTGGTTGAAAGAATTGTTCATGGAGGCACCATCGGCGTGTACCAAATACTCTATCAAAATTGAGGTATCCGACCATGGTTCATCTCTAGCTTGCCTGAATAACATCCTGCCTACAGTTGGATACCGGAAGAGTACTTCAGCCGTGAATACCGGTTTTTGGTACTGGAAATTACTTTCGTACAGGCTGATACCTCCACAGATCCATGGTTCTTGCAATATCTTGTTTGGGTATTGGGTGTTTCTGAACGAGAAGCGAATTTAGTTGGTAAATCAAAGATTCTGATGAAACGGACTTACTTGTATATCACTAGCGACCTGTGAACGATTGAATGTGGACCTTTGAGTGGCAGATAGACGTCCCAGTACTCTCCTGTTAATTCTTGTCCATCCACTAGTCTTGAAGCATTGTTACGACGTAAAAGCTTACCAGAGAGATCCCCGATAGCGTATTGGTTTTGGGTACCATATCCTACAAATTGGACTCATTGAAATTCAGCTGAATGCTAAAAATATAGGAGAGGTCGTACCATTTGGAGGCTGTCCAGCTATATCGGTCTTGAGAGGGTTGTAAATGTACTTCGTGGTGAAACAGGCATTTTCGTTCTGTCCATTAACAGTCTTGGATGGTTTTATAGGAAGTTCATGGATTTTGTAACCAGCCACAGAAGAACTGTAAACCAACTTGGTTTCCAAGTCTCCTCTAGATGTTGTGAGGTTGAAATTTAGGAATGTAGGTTCAAATTTCGTGTTTTGTGTGAAAGTTACTGCCCCTTTTACCCCTCCTGCCTGAATTATGGACCTGAGAAAGGAAGCTGTGTCAAGATTTAACAATTTCGACTGTTAAATGGTAAAAGTTAAAGAAGCAAGACCATTAGAACCCTAATTGAGTATCTAATGTGGATATAAGAATTGTATCAAAAGTCTTTAAAGGAGATCTGTATGTTTTTCACTTACATTGCATACACAGGATGTTCGTATCGGATATTCGCACACGCCAAAAACACATCTTCGTGGTTCTTCTCGAAAATAACAAGATACAACCTTCTCTGAGGCCCTGTAAGATCGCTAGGAAGCAAGCTGAGCTCGTCGTCTCTGTACAAAGTTTTGAACTTCCTTTTGTTGTGATCCAACGCGATGTTCACCTTGCCCAACCTATCATCAACATCTCCAATAGACCTTCCTTTCCCTCTGTTGTCTGGATCGAATACCAGTTGCAAGATGTCGCAGTTTTGCTCGGATCTGTCGTGTTCGGAATCCAGGATATCGGTGACGTAAATTTTCCATTTGTGCTGGGTGAAATCCATGGATCTCTTGTTGTGGTTTTCCTTGTTTCTTACGTGGTACAAATCGGTCATTATCAGCATGTCGCTATGGTTGTCTTTGGTGGAGAACCATCTGAAGTATACGTCGCCTGAAATAGGGGAATTGAACCTTGCAACTGCAGTTTTTTCTTTGGTCTTGTCCACCATGGTGATGGAGGAACAGATTCTTCTGTTAGTATCGAGGTTTCTGAGCAGCAGTGATTTTCCGTAAATGCCATTGTCTCCTCGTAGTGTTAAGTTATCGGTTACGTATTGGAAGGTTTTGTTGTCTGGTAGAATGAGGTAGCCTAAGACCTCGTCGAGGTTTACAAGAGCTTTTCCTAGGATCTCATTTTCGCACCTGTTTTCTGTTATGGTGTAGTCCACGGGAAATTCGTTGAGGCTCCAAGACCACACTTGACTGGGGTATTGCAATGTTGTCTCCAGTTTCGCTGATATACCGATACCATTGTTGTCTTCTTTGGTGAATGTGAAGGTACCGTGTAAACCCTCATCTGATATGTAAGCTCTAAGTTCTATTGTTTTCCCAAGTTGTGAACCTTGAAAATTTTAAACTTAATAGTAAAAAAGTATACAATATCGATAGAAAGCGGAAAAATTAATAACTGGTCTCAGCGATTTTATTCTGAGTTGTTGTTCATTAATTATACCCAATTAAATATCTATAGTACGACCCTGTAGTATAATTTCTTGTTGAGTGTCTACTCAATGCGAATAAACCCTGGTAGTTTTATTGCAGCTAGCACTGACATTTATTCTTACTGAAGAATAATCTATTTGAAAATGTTAACAATAAAATCAGAAATTTGTAAGAAATTCACAAAACTTGAAACATGTTACAACAAATTATGTATGGTCTTCCAAATATGCGTGTTTTTTTGAGATATATATGTTTTGATATATAATTATAGCGTTTCTGAAATTATGTCAAAGAAATATTCAGTAATTGTGAGTTGCTTCGACCAATAAAATATTTCTTGAATCTATATTACCATTTCAAACGTACTTCTATTCACTGAATCCCTCTTTAATGAGTTTCAGAAAAAAATGTATTAGGGGGCGTTCAATACATCTAGAATATTCGCATTTATATATTGTAATGTATAAAAATATTAAAAAAATGTTAAAATTTAATGATGCCCTTGAATTGATTCTGACTCTCAATGGAAAACTATGAATCACCTTAAGAGAAAAAATTATGATAGCATTCATTAGAAATTGTCGCAATTTTTTTTTCTTGTACGTAGGTTCAATTTGTGCACTAGCTGGCAACAACAACTTGTTCCTAGGCGCCAAATTTCATGAATGACGTTAGAAAGCCAATAGTAACTGTGGTTATTGTACTACACGTCTATTAGAAAGTAAAACTAGTTTTATAGGTCATCAAAAATAAGAACATATGTCCGCTCTTTTCAGAACAGAGACCGAGCTTACTAGTTCAAAAGACTTATTACTTGTTGGTATATATTTATAACGTCAAAGGGTTACTCACCTACGATGAAAACCCAAAGGATAATATGCAAATTTTTCCACATTTCAACAATTTATCCTGAGAAAACGAACAAATTACATATTCTTTTTTTCTGACGCAAAATACCACTTGAATATACCGAACTTGCACGCAGGATTGCTATCGAATTTTCGCAGAAACTGACCATTATTTGGGAATGCTCGTTCTTTGGGGAGCTCATGAACCATTCGCTTATTGTGCGGTCACATCACTACATTCGCCTTCAACGGTTCTTGTATTTCTTACCTGTTGCTTTTTAATGAATAGGTTACCAGTATTTACGAGAGAGACGGAGTATAATACCAGATCCGGATTACCTTTGAATGAGATCTGTCATTAAGGAATTCCTGTTGCTATTGTTTGGGTTTTGGCAGCAACAGATAGAGGATGGAATGATCGATGAAGCGTGTTAATATAAAAGGGAGCAATCTTGAGGGTTGTTAGTACGTTTTCACGTGAGAAAATCATTCGAGGACTCATTAAAAATCATCTTGAATGCTATAAAAACTTTCTTCAAACCTCTTAAGAATGCAAGACTTCACATACGTACAGGGTTTTCCTAAGTTCATGCGACAAAAAACAGGAAGCGATTTTTCGTACGAAATCCTACAACAAAATTTTCTGAGACCACCTCTTTCCGAGTTTTTATTTTTTTCTAAAATTTCAGTGAAGCTAGAAACTTGAAATTCTTTTTTATTTTTTTGCACTCGCAAAGGTGCAGTTACCTTATACGTGAGTGGAATTAATTTAAAAAATTTTAAGTTTCTTGGTTTACTGAAATTTAAGAAAAAAAATTAAAACTCAATTTCAGTTACCAACTTCTAAGGGTGATATCTTGAAAAGGGTGGTGCTGAGGAAATTTTGTTTTCGGAAAGACCCATCTTAATTTGAAACGAATTTTGTCGCATGAATTTAGAAACACCTGTATGTGGAAAAGAATAGTTTTATCCTTATTTCAATGAATAGAATACATTTTATTAACGAGGAAGAACATTATCAGCTGATTAATTCAATTCATTTATGATGATATTATCACAAAATTTCAATATATTGTATTAGGTACTTTATAATGGAAAATTTGATTATACAGATGAGTTTAAAGTATGGGACGCCTCAATTATTTCGGATACGAATCGCATGTTTTTTTAGGTTTTATGGAGTGTAAGTTGTGATATGACCGATAATACGGTGATATTTACATTGTTGTCAGATCTTTCTTTTTTCCGTAATAATAATGAACTTTGTTATTTCAGATGGACCAATGCTTATTTTTTGCCTTGTGAAATCCTCGAGAAATTCTGAATATTTTTCATGAAATGTTTCCTATTCCTAAATGCCAAAATGCCATAACTTAGTAGTTATAGCTACATTTACATTATTACCGCCGAAGTTAAAATTTATGATTGCATAAAATTCAATTTGAATAATTTATTTTTTTAGATCAGAGGTACGTTCACATTCGAGTAGTGGAAAAATTAAGAATTTTAGGTAACATACAGTAAATTCGATTACAGCAGAGTAGATATGCTCAAACTCAAAATGTTGTGCGCTCGCTTCAATATCAATGTAGTTAATAACTCACCCCGTATACATCTATGTTGTGGAGTGATTTTTGGAAATTTTCACAGCTTGATGTCTGAGATTTGTTTTTATATACGACGTAAAATTGTGTAACCTCATTAACATTAGAGAAAAATTTATTAAACAATTTATGCGCGAATCAAGAACTGATCAAAAAAATTTATTGTACCGGTTATTGTTGGATGTGCAAAGACCACAGGGTCTGATCAGCAAGAAATTTCGCCTGAGCGCCTCGTCTGCTGAAGAATATCTGAGAAGATTGCAGGTCTTAACTCAAGAACAACTTATTGCTTCCAGTCACTATCAAATAACGTTGCAAGCGTTTTTTTTCGGCCATTGTCGCCCGATTTGGTGGAAAATGGTCAATTTTCCGGACGGCCTAACAACAATCGGAGCTGCCGTTGTCCTGAGTAACCTATTGAGTTTCAACGACTGGAAAAGTTAGAGTCTATTCTGAGTCAGGAGCTATATATGGTTTGCGCAAAACGTTCTCGTTTTAGATCAGCAGCGTACCGCCTCTAACTTATTTAAGATCGGCCGTATTTTTAACTCATTTAGTCGAGGGTGTCTAAGAGAGTTAAACATCACACGACAAAATGGTAAGTTTGAAAGAATCGCCTATCTACACCGCGCCACACCTTACACAATAGGCAGTGCTCGTGTACAGTGAAAATAAAGTGAAAAAAAATGATTGTCGGATATATGTGCCGGTATTAAAACCATTGTTCGTTTTGACTGCATGAAAGTTTAGTTTTTCACCCTTAATTCTCTTTTTTAAATTCTTCACTAAAACTGCCGAATGAAAGTAAATATTTTAACCCATTTATACGAATGTGACAACTTGGGTAAGTCTTGAAAAACCATTAACACAAACTTTAAAACAAGTGTAAAATTGTTGAACTCTCTTTCGATCTGATGGAGAAATGAAAGATATTCAATTCTGATATGAAAAGCATCGAATGATTAAATTTTAAGTTTAATTTATTGATATCATTCGTTTGAAGATTAATACCATTCATTTCCATCATTAAATTTTCATACCAAGTGAACTATATGGACGACAAAAGTTTAAATAGGGAGAAAGCATAAGCTTGTCAGCAAAAATTCTTCAACATGATGAAAACGGGAATAAACTGTGATTATTTCAATACAAAAGTGTTTTCCAGTTGAAAATTTTTCAAAATTACAGCACAATCTTAAACATAAATATCTTCAGAAATAAATATGTTTGACATTTCCTGAATTCAGAAGAACCTGTTTCTCCACTCTTGGGATTTCTTGGGCAATCGATTCTAAAAATACAATTTCATTCGAAAGACTGAGGAAATAGGTTGACCTGAATATTGGTAGCGTTACCCAAGTTGTTATTTTTATCACCAATAGCTGCATTGGGTCTTTGGAATTGATCCAAGAATCCCTAATGGGAATAGAAAAGAATGCGCATACCACTTAAGTAATCAACCGCCAAATAATTTGTATTGTTTAATAATTATTCGACCACTTTCCAAATTTTGTGTACAGGGTGGTCAGATTTCGATGTTTTAGTGCAGTAACAAAGCCTACACAGAACACACCCATCATTCTAACTCATACAAGCTTTAAGTAGCTTATGAGGGGACACAGAAACCCAGAATGCAAGGAAATGCATACATACATTACATACATACATCTCCTATATTAAGCGAGATAGAAAAAAAGTAATATAGTTTCGAGAAACATAAATTGCTGAAAACCGCAAGTCACTAAGGTGTCTAGTTTCCATGCTACAGGGTGATTTTGAAATTTGGATAATTATCATAATTGGCTATAACTTGCGCAGTATTGGCGCTACGCTCTCGAAATAAAAACATCTTTAGGGCAGTTTTTTCAGTACTTTTTACCAGTGCTATCGAAATTTCAGTGCCTCTTCAAATTTTAGAGAAATTAAAAAAATTAATTTTTTGTAAAGTAATACAATCAGATTTGTCTTAAACTTAAACATCTAACCCTTCCACTTATTCAACCATTTAATTGTATTCCTGAAAACCATAGAGGTAGACAAATCCCACAAATCAATTCCTGAATTAATTCTTCAAGCCATAGTTATTATAAATTTTATAGCCCCGTCACCGATTTTAAAAATATTTTGCACAGTGAATCTATAGGACTTCCTGATACTACAGTCTCAATTACAGCTCTGGGGAGGCAGTGGTTTTCGAGAAAAAAAAATTAATGAAACTCATAAATATACTTCATTTACCCCGGATGTGGCTCTGATATAGTCTATAAAGTTTAGTCTAACAGGGTTAGGTTCATTTTCCCTACCAAAAGTTGAAAAGACAATTTTTTTAAATTAAAAAAAATTGATAAAAAAAAACATCGATCCGAATTCAGGTTAGGTTAAGCTAGGTTAGGTTAGGTTCAATGTCCCTACCTCGAGATCCCCAAAAAAATACAAAAAAAAATACAACTGGGCAGGAAACTTTATAATTACCCTAATTTCTTCTATTTACTCAAGGCGGACAAAGAAAAGAAGATCAAGAAGAAGAAGAAGGAAGAAGGAGCAGGAGACGCACCTGCCGCTGCCCCAGCACCTGCCGCCGAATCTAGAGCTTCATCCAAAAGCTCATCCAAAAAGGCCAAACGCTCTGGTTCCAATGTCTTCTCTATGTTCTCCCAGGCTCAAGTTGCCGAGTTCAAGGAAGCTTTCCAACTCATGGACCATGACAAAGATGGTAAGACTCAACCCTTCAAACATTCGATTCGACCTAAACATATTCTTCCTCTGAAGGTATCATCACCAAGCCCGACTTGAGAGCCACCTTTGATGCCGTTGGAAAGCTCTCCACTGAAAAAGAGTTGGACGAGATGCTGAACGAAGCCCCTGGACCACTCAACTTCACCCAGCTGTTGGGTCTCTTCGGCAACCGCATGGCTGACTCCGGTGGTACCGACGATGATGAGGTCGTAGTCGCTGCCTTCAAATCCTTCGACGAAGGCGGTACCATTGACAGCGAAAAGTAAGCATACGATTCCTCCTTGGTTCAGTTCAGAATTTCTCATATTCTGAGTCAAATCCTTCCATTCTGCCTCAAAATCTTGCAAGAGTATCTTTCGTGGTGATATTCAAGTGGGCCTCCTGTCATTTATTCATTATCTGTCAAATTTATGACAGAGAAAACAGTTCTGCCAGGACCTACTAGTCTAACAGGTCGGAAGGTTAGACGTTGCCGTTGTTACCAGCAACGTGTCTAGTGGCACGCGTAGATATAGAAAGTATACAGTTTTCTTGTGCAATCCGCACTGTTTTCGATATAATTTCGAATTTATTTCAATTCACAATTAAATGAAGAACTGTAGGGAGGAGAACAAAACAGCATTTCGTTTATCTGCGGATAATTTCTTAATATTTTGTCCCAAATAATCCAGAACTCACCACGAGGAGGTAGCTGTTGTATTGAGTTTCACAAGATTACAATCAGAATGAAAAATATTTTACTTCCTGAAGCGAATAAAGTAGGTGAATGAACATCAAAAGAGGAAAAAAAGTCACGAATATACCTGTCACCTAATAACCACTTGAAATTAGAAATGGGTACGTTTACTTCGTCTCTAAATACGACTTCGATTCTCGAATTACTCAAGATGTTAAACCCCGATGATATTTTCGGAAATGCCCCCTCAAAATTTATATTGTAGAACTGAACGAAGTCATTTTCTTCAACGTTGGAATAGAAGTTGAAAATTGCCTTGTCTTTGAAATGACAACAAAAGTCGGAAAATCGATCTGATCTTGTTTGTCCAAATCGGTGTGAATCATAATGGACAACTAATTTTTGTTTCCATTCCTCAGGATCAGTTCTTTTCGGAGTAACTGAAGACGCCATGTAACTCGGTCGATTTGGGAAAATTGAAGGAAATGCATCATCAGTTAATTTAGGAATTTTTCGGGGTATATAAATAACTGAACCTTCGGCGGTTGGATGAGAGTTATTTCTCGAAATATAGGAATCTACAAAATGTTTCATACAAACTACACTGTCATCGTTGACTTTAAAACTACTTTCTCTATGAATTGCGTTGAGCCATTTTCTTCTCCTCGCGGGATCTTTCGGAAATCAAAATACCAAAACTTTCAGATTAGTAGATTTATATACTTTTTTTGCAACCGGGCACGAGGCATAGTACTCAAATCGAAGATTTCCAAATGAAATTTTAATAAACATTAAAATGAGAAAACTTTCTGTTCATAATCTTTCCGGATATGAACACTAAAAGTCGAAAAATTCAATCACAAACCCGATACACACTATTCTTGCAACTGCAACACTTATTTTCACTTTATATATTGATTGAAAAAAACACAAACCTTTTTACACGTTTCCCGGTCGAATTTCCGATGCGAACTATCACATGTTACGCTTCAAAACAGAACTGCAAGTGCAAAGTCGTAACACTCTGAGCCTGGTACAACCCCATGTGGGGGTTCCGGCAACGTCGCATTTTAAAGCAACTTTCTGGCCTGTTAAATATCGTAGGCCGCGGTTCTGTCAATCAATATTTTTCAATGCAAAAATCACCAAACGATACTCATGGAAACATTCCATGGAAATTTCAATAAAAATTCAATGGATTATAGACAATAACGTAAAATAATCGTACAGATTCTGACACTCTTTAATTAAATAACTCGCCACTTCGTGACTTGTTTTGAATTTTGAACTCGTGAAAGAGTTTCAGTGCCTTCTACACTAACATAGCAGTGTATATTTGAGGTTTAACAAATTTACCCATTACAATAATGCTTTTAAATTCACGATTATAATTTTAAAATCCTTTTTTTCAGATTCAGACACGCCTTGATGACCTGGGGAGACAAATTCTCCGCCAAGGAAGTCGATGACGCCTTTGATGCCATGGATATCGATGACAATGGCAGGATCGACACTCAAGCCCTCATCACCCTTCTAACTGCCGCCCAAGAAGAAGAAGGTGAAGGAGGAGAAGCCGCCTAAGACTAACATCTCAACTAGAATCATAAAAATCATTTTAATCTTAAGTTCATCGTTATAGATGGTACGGCCGGGCCAATCCATATTTTGTCAACTCTCTATAACGTGCACTCTCTTCTCTTGTGTGTAATGAAAACTTGAACTTGTTATTCACATAGTTTCGTACAAGAAATCTCTATTGAATGGATGTAATTTACAGCGTATACAATGACAACGTACTTGGAAGTCGCTAGGAGCACTTAACATCGTGCGCGACTGCAAATAAATCATATTTTGTACATTTTCGTTTCATTTTGTTATCAGTTATCGAAAATAAATAAAAGAAGGAAACCCTTTTTTATTCTGAAAACAGAAAATGCACAAATGGAATATGAAAGATTTCTCATAACAATATGAGAGTTCCTATACAACAAAGATTAAGTTCGAATTATTTGAATCCTATATTTATTCCTTCATTTGGTGTTGAATTAATCAAAGTTTGAGAAAGTATGAAAGTGAAATGGTTCAATGAATATTTTGCAGTAGCCTTTAAATTAAACGATGACAAATAAAATACTTGGCGAACCACAATATATATATTTATTCAAACAATTAAAAGTTAACAAAAACAGAGGTATTCTTTAGGAATGTTGATTACGTATTCTTCTTTGGTCTGTATCCAAAAATAGCTGATCCAACACGCACATTTGTACTACCCATTTCAATCTACGAAAAAAATTATCATCAATTCACATAGCAATGAAATGCTGTTAGAAAGCAAGCGACATATATTTAGTGTGTCCGATAGAAATTCAACATTGCATTAAGCTCATAAAATAACTGTAAATCTCAACAAGAAATATAAAATATAATATCCAAGTTATCATGTTGATTTTTAACGTTTTCATTTTCTATATGTTTTTTTGAAATTAAAAGGGCCTAAGTTAGGTTATTAACAAGATTCCTAACCAGCTGGAGTGCAAAAATCAAGGAGCTTGCTTACCGCATGTTCAAAATCTCCAGACATTCCCATGGAGAGTTCAAAATCCTTCTCCGGAATATCAAATTCTTTGCATACTTCCTTTCTACATTGTATAAGCTTCACAAAGTCTGGATTTTGAGCGTCTTTTGAGTGATCTGCATCACCAATCGTCATCAAGCCATCAACTTGTAAATTGGGGCATTCGTTCTTGACAAACTTGACCATATCTACGATGTCCGAAGGTACGCAACCACTTTTTTCTAGAGAACAGAGGGAATGCATTTGAAACATGTATAAGAGCGACTATGGAGTAATTGGAAAGTGTATATGTTCCAAATTTAACACTGGGGACTTGTTATCGGAGTTACCTTTTTCGCCACTTGTGTTTACTTGTATGAATACCCTCAGTTTCGAGTTGTCTTCACCGGTGGACGTCCAACTATTGCTAAGTTTCTTGGCCAACTTTTGAGAATCCACTGTTTCGATTATGTACAAATTTGGCACGTTGATTACTTTGTTTACTTTATTTCCTTGAAGGTGACCGATGAAGTGCCACCTTATCTCTTTACATTTTTCTAAAATAAGTTTGTTGTGTGCTTTCTCCTCTAGTTCTTGAACATAGTTTTCACCGAAATGTCTCTGACCAGCTTCGTAAGCTTCTATGATAGATTCAACTGGTTTTGTTTTTGAAACAGCTACTAGTCTAGGCTTGAAATCTACATATTCCTGAAAAACGTAGTGGATATTTATTTTAAACTTTGAAATAAAAAAAATGATGGCCTACTTTTGTTCGTCGACTGCATGCTTCCTCTATTTTTGATAAAACAAATTTTAAACCTTGTTTTACTTCTGTCTCTGTCATTTTCCTAATCATTTGAAGTTTTTTTATTCAATTTTCCTCTTCCACTACTGACGGTAAGGAAAACCTTCACTTTCAGAAGTAGTTGGAACTCTTCTTCAACCAGAAGTTAGTTATCAGATTTAGTAAAAACTACCTACGAAAGATGGCGCACCAATTATCATAGTACAGGATACTTTAATTCGTAACTAGAGGTGTTGCAATGGTAGAAAAATATCTGATTATTTGATTCTTAGATGAAAATAGGAAAAAAAGTAAAAAAGGTATGAAAGGTCTTCGAATGGTTTTTGAATTCGAAAATCGATATTTCCGCCATCTAACATTTTATAACTTCATGAAACCTGTAATTATATGGTATACTCACTTTCCGTTAGATGACGCAGCGATTTCTCAAACTATAAGTCGTCGAAATACTTCATAGATGTCTCTAAAATACCTAGCATATCTGAAATCAAAATATTTTTTATCTTATTTTATCTGAGCTAAGATCAAATGGGAAGAATTAATAATCCGAGTGATAATTATTCACATTCCACAAGCACTAACTAGTTAACTTGTTTAGAGTTTCCCAAGGAAATGGTAGGTTCAGGAGTAGATAATGGGAAGTTTCAGAGGCGTGCGTGCTTCTTTTATCCGTGCATATGCAGGCCGTAAAAAATTTCGCTGTCTAAAATGAAAACTTTTTGAGTTTTCTGATGTAACATAGTCGATTATTATGAAGAAGAAGATGCTTATTAAACATCAAATTGAGGATCCTTTTCTCAGAATTTTATTGTTTTTAATAATTCGAAGTTTCGAATCTATTTTGATTAAATTATTTATTCAAGCCAATCAAACAAGTAGGCGCATCAATTTTCCACAAGCGGAATATTTTCAACATAACAATTCCTACGGGACCCCTGACCGCATATATACAGCGCGATTAAGTTGTAACGATAGCAACCGAATTTAATGAGCTTTTTATGCAGAAATGACAGTCTTTTGTTACAATAATGAGTTTAGGGCTGTCAATTGTCAGGGGTACCGTAACGCTTTGTCATGGTTGCGACCTCATACAGCCAACCATGTTATTCTAGCACGACATCCCTATTTTTCTCCCGTTTAGGGTTGATTTTCTCCCGTTCATGTATGTGAATAATGTGAGGTCCTTTGTGTATTTACGTACGACATGGTCTCAGCGCTCGAATTACCCTCTCTTTGTGTTTCATCTCTATGAACAGTAGGTAT
This sequence comes from Hippodamia convergens, assembly GCA_038502775.1. Classification (NCBI taxonomy): domain Eukaryota; kingdom Metazoa; phylum Arthropoda; class Insecta; order Coleoptera; family Coccinellidae; genus Hippodamia; species Hippodamia convergens. The sequence goes on along the minus strand of CM076611.1, from coordinate 32,353,934 downwards.
TTGATGATTTCCGCTTATTCCGAAATGACTGTGCGATTATGGCGGACTTTTATTGTACCCGTTGGCTTAGCGGACAAATATAACACTCCGGACACAGGGTAGAGTGGTCAGTTTGTTTCGTGATTATCAGAACAAATTTATCATGTTGGTTTTGGAGTGGACGATTCTATATCTATCTTCTAGTCATAGAGACTATGAAGACGTCATTAAGTCTATGAAGTTACACAGATTTAAAACACGCATAGTTCTCTCTGTCCAATGTCCATGTCTGTGGTTTTATCTGTCAATGCCATTGTTGAATTTTGAATTTGAATGTGCTAAATGACAACGCAAAAGTTTGCCTGGGGGAGTTTTTTTGCTTGACAACTCAAAATCTCGAAGACAATCCTATCTTATTAGTAGGAAGCGTGTGTTTCTAAGTAAAAACGACCACACGCACTTTATAACTGATGTTTTCGTCCGTAATCTTATCAATTTCTGGAGAGCACTTGAGACTTAACACGAGCTCGTTATTTACTGCCAAAACGAAGTTCTTTTATGCTGCAGATGTTGCTTCGCCTAAATTGGGACTAGACGTGAAGGCGGCAGTCGCCTTTCAATGGAGATTTATAAAAAAGTGCTGAAGCGGTGATGAATTTTTATGGAAATTTCTTTAATTTAAAAGTTCGGCTGGGGCTTAGGCTATCTCAGGGAATGCCAAGATAAACGCTAGCTCTCTCGTTTTCCCCGAAGCTGTTAAGTGGAGCGTGATATATCGAAGATAAGGAGCAATGTGTTATCCCGAATGATGAGTTTTTGAGGGATTTATTGGTCTGGTGGCACGTGAAAAATGTCACACCTGATTGAGGGAGAGGATCCGATGTTTTTTCGGTTTTTATAAATAACTACTATACACCGTTTGAGAATTATTGTAATCTTAGCGCAGTAACAAAAAGTAACTAAAAATTAATGAGAAAAAAATTTTCACATACAAGAACATACATCACCCAGATAACTACCTTTTAATAATTTTTCTCAAAGGAACTTAGTTTGAAACAGACCGAGATGGTAATAATGTTTCTCTATTTCAGTATCGTAATGAGTTCATTACAGTACTAAAAATAGTGCTGTTATGAAACTCATTACAGCATTTCAGTTATATTTTTCGTCTTGTGGTTGTCAGTACTGTCCTCCGATCCTCTCAATTTTCAAATCAAATCAATTCAAATTCCGTAATCTGTCAAATTTCGTAAGTCACAGTAACTGCCAAGATACAATACAATACAAAAGTCACTAATCTGAGTTTTCATTTGAATTTCGAGAGTATTTCACAAAACTTGACTGAAATAGAGAAAAAATCGTCTAATTCTCGTTGCAGAAGACATTATTAACACTCATGCTTTCGAAAACGTGCGTCGAAGAAACGAGTTTTCGAATTTCGTATTCTATACAGACAATACACATTCCTTTCGAGATAGTTATACCTCAACTAAATAATTCAAAAACCCCAACATCACAATTTAAATAAAATTTTTGCCCAAAATCGAAGACTTTTAATTTCAGGTGGAGGTCAAAAAATGCCATTTTTCAGAAAATAACCAATAATACAAGTTTAAACTTTCGATATTGTATAATCTATCAAGACAATAAGAAATTGTTTCGCAAATTTACTTCAGTTTGCTAGATCAGTGGAAATACATAACCACATTTTTTTCGGAAAGCAGTTGATGCGACAAATTATCGATTTCAATGAAAATTTGAGTTGGCGTCGTTCAATCTAGTACCTAACCTGAAAAGAAAAGTCACTCATGTGGTCAGTAATAAAATTAACTTCCAATAAGGCCTGACGCTTTGCAAACACAATAATACCAGATTTATAACGATTAGTGAATGCATGACTAATTTTCTATACAATTCAACAAAAGCCATTCTCTACAAAGAAACGCAACTGACCAACAATATCTAGGGAACGGTGCAGAATGCAGAAATTGCCGAATAATGTACTTGTTATTATTGTCCAAATGGGTTCCAATAGCCATAGCCCTGTTATATTTTCGACAGTCACAAAGGTGCTCCACAATCGACCGAGACATCATTGTTAATTCTGGACCCTTGAAGATCATTGTATTTGGTGAAATACATCGATGAACATGTAGGCGCCAAGTGCAAAAGGTTGACCTTTTCGAATAAAAAGATGTAAACAGCAGATGAATAAGTTCATCAGAAGAATCTTGCACAAATTCAAAAATTGAGAATTTTTATGCAGATGTACGAAATGAAATCATCATCATACCTTTTCTCGTCAGATTTAAATCCATTCGATCTCCAAAACACCATTGGATGATTATGTAAAGGTAGCAGAATTTGAACTCAGTAATGGAGAAACACATTATGGTCATCAGTTTTAAAATATTATTTATTATAAGTGAAGTAAAATTTTTTGGACATTGGTAATTAGTCAAAATAAATATACAATTTCTTATACATTCGAGCAAGTAGACTTTTTGTGACCTTGCAGTGAACTTGAAGGTGACCTTGCAATTACAAATTGAAATGTACGGAAATTCTTCAGATCACAGTAGAATCATAAACCCGAAGTAAATCCAGCGTATAGTTCTGATCTTCGAAGCCGCAAACTTCAGCCAGACAGTGATAAGATGACATATTTATGACATAAACATCCTGTCCTCCTTTCACTTGAAAAATTTTTCAGTCGAAAAGATGCAATCGAACCTTTTTAATTGACGTTCTCATTGAAATGAATGAAATTATCATTGAAATTCATTTATTAGCAATAAAATGATAAGATTGATACAAATTGACTTCGACGTATTCATTTCACAAATAATATATTTATGTTTACGAATGTAATCTCAATTGGTATAATTTGTGTAATTAGAATATTATCATTTTTTTGTGTAAAGTATTGCGTCACCAAGTCTTGAGAATCATGTGGTCGGGGATTGGATGGATTAAAACGAATGAAATTGTATCGTAAGTATTTATAAATTATCTTAAACTCAGGATTCAGTAAATGAATACTTAATAACCTTACATTCAGAAGTGAAATGAAAATCCTAAAAGAAGTTCTGTTTTTACTTCAGAGAAGTAAAAAGTTACCTGTGTTCAGTCGAATACCTAGGAGAAGTAAGATTTTTTTTATCACAATAATTCAAAATCATACTACCCCTGCCTCGTCTCCTGAAGATTTACCCCTGTTCGCGTTTCTGTACGAAATCGCAGCGCATTCGAAAATGGAGAAACAACTCCAGAGAGCAATGATTTTATGGGGGATCCACCGGGGACCATAGAACGAACAGTTGAACATCGCAAAGTACGCTTTCAGCTTTTTAAAATGGGCCCCTTAGTTCCAAATGACGATCAATATGGCGCTAAATCTTGGAAATTGCACTGGGCTTTGGAGGATTGTCTCTATTTTATGAACTTGGACCCGTTATCGTAGATGCTACATGCCCCGAATTGAGAATTCGTTTTATCCTCGCCTGAAAATTCAAACGATCTCATCGATCGCCCATATACGCCAATTTCGATGTCTTTGAGTGGAAATTCGCGATGTCATCACAGAATTATATTCAATACTTCAAACTCTCAACACAATTTAATATTGTATTATCAGATTTGAAAAAATTTACTTTCTCCATTTCAGTATCGTGAAGAGATCATTACAGTAGGTACTAAAAGCAGTGCTGTAATGAACTCATTATACAGCATTGTTTTCAGGTACATATATTTTTCGTTTTGTGGTTGTCAGTACTGACCTCCGATCCTCTCAAGTTTCAAATCAAATCAATTCAAATTCTGTAATCTGTCAAATTTCGTAAGTCACACCAACTATCAAGATACAATGCAAAAGTTACTAGAATGTAGAATCTAAATTTTTATTTGAATTTCGAGAGTATTCCACTGAAATAGAAAAAATATCATCTAATACTCGTGGCAGAAGGCAATTCCAACACTCATGCGTTGGAAAACTTGCTCCTTCGTCGATGTTTCCCTATATTATATTATATTTAATAACCTTTTTTCCTTTATGAATGTAAAAATCGAGGTGGGATGAGTACTGACGGAAAATTCATGCTTCGCACGGTAAATTTTTTCTAAAATACCAATTATGTTCACTCCACGTGGTGAGCTCTGATTTACGACTTCTTAAAAGGTTTTACGATCTGACCAAAACGTCTGTTAATTATCCACAAATCGAATGGTAAAAGTTGATGAATGTGCCAGATTGGTGTGGGTGGTATTCTGTCGTCTTGTCGCGTCGATTCAACCAATTTTCTGGGTCTGAGGAAATGCCAATTGAAATCGGATATGGGTTCGAAGTATGGACATATGTAGGTGACCAAACCACTCGAAAAACACGCTTTGGGATTGTCCTCAGATTGGAATGGAGGTGACTAGGATTTGATCTTCTATTGGAGTATCAAGTTTCACTATATTGATGTGCGTTTGTGAATAATTTAGAATTTTACTGGTTCTATCTTTAACATTTGTGGATGGTTGATGAAACTCGATAAGTTTTGTGCTTTTTAATCGCAGACTCAAAATGATAAGAAATATTTTTATCTTTTCCAGTTTTCTACCTAACCTATAGACGGAGTCTCCTTTTTTCAAACACCCTCTATAATGCGATATATTACATCCCTATTGAAAATATTCGTTGCAGTTAACACGAAATATTCGGAAAGAGCCATGCTCGAGTAGAAAATATTTCATTTTTTCTAAATTGCAGAAAAAAATAATTTGTACTGATTTTTAATGCTTTTGAAAGAATAACTAACAGAACATGTAACAATTTTATTACTGAAAATAAAATTTCCCTACCATGACAAAAAGAAATTTCCCAGAATTAAGAATTTGCGAAAATTCTCCTAAGCTTTAAAAAATAAGGAGAAACAACTCGTCTGAACTATAAGAAAATATTTTCTCGATAACAGAGATTTCCAAAAATTTCACTTGATCGCTAATTATTTTCCAGTAAAAAACCACATTCGGAATGAGATTGAATTGAAGACAAAATCGTTCAAAATTCAGAATCTCGAAAAATATTCATTTTGGGATAAAAGTCTTGGATGTATGTTCCTATTATTTTTTGACGAAGATTTCGAAAATGCTTCGAAAAAATTGGGTTACAATTCGAAAAAACGATTTTTTGAGTTTTCATCACTTCTTATTTTGATAAAGAATTTGTGACCTCCTGTATCATATTGTGAAAATTCAATTTCGAATCAAAAAGACTCAGAATTCAATGGAGAATCTATTTATGCAATAAAAAATGGATCTTTCTATTTGAAAAACAAAAGTTGATGTCACTTCCGGAAAAACCGGAAATCCTAGAACCTTCAAAAAATATACGAGAAGTCGTCTTCTTACTTGAAGCTCACCTTCAGAATTTCAATCCTGAATCTGGCGTCTTTCCTGAAAATATTCTATAGAGCCGTACTCGTGAATAACCCTGTATATTGCAGAAAACTTAACCAAAAACTGAATTTAATTTAATTTCAAATGATCATAAAACGTGAGAGTATAAAATGTTGTATCAATCAAAGGAGATTTAATTAACGCTGGAAAAAACTTTTTTCAACTAATCTCATAGTTTCCGTTTTAAACCATCCAATTTTCAGTTCATTAGAATCATTGGTCAACAGCCGATTGAAATTTCACCGATACTCGCCAATAGTTTAATTTTTTGAATCAATGGTGAGTTCATTTTCAAAATTAAAAATGAGTTATTGCAAAATATCATTTACTAAAATGTTCTTTGTTCTTAGTACCGTCAATAAGAAATTTTTGTCACTCAGAAATTCCCGTGTTGTAGAAATTTAAATGCCATCAGATATAAGCCAAATTCGATGAGGATTATTAAGTTTTATTAATTTTATAGAATACTTGAAACATTTCTCGAAATCAGGAAATGTCAAATTGAAGAATAACAGTCAACAAGTCGACTATGTGTACCTAATGACATTTTTTGTTGCAAATCTCTTGTATGAGCTGCCTTTTGAGTTAGGCCCTTTTGAATGAAGACACCCTGTATTTTTACGTAAATGTCAATTGATTAATTAAAAATTTTCACGATTCTGAAGATTTGATAACGACTTTGTCTGATGAAGATTTAGACTACGGAACGTTCAATAGTTTCATTGTTAGAAACAATTTTCTGAAAAGTTTTGGCCTCTGACAAATTAGTGTAAGGGCCTTTCTTCTCTTATTCATTACATTGATTTTGTAGACTGGGAGAGAAAACCATGAAGCAATTTCAAAAAAAATGAAGAATCCCCCCATAATAAATTTCAATGGATACCCTATATTTTTATACGACCAGGAGCAATATTTTATCATTTCCCTACATTACAAGTCTAAAATTCAGTCAGTTTTTGTAGCACAAAAAAGAATCATAAGAACTATTTGTAAAATAGGCTTCAGAGACTCTTGCAGGAGTAAATTTAAGAATTTGTACATAATGACTGTATATGCACTATATATTTATGAATGTTTAATATTTGTATTTAAAAATAGAGATAAGTTTGATAATGGAGAAAGACATGGTTATTATACTAGAACTGAAGATCTTTTATATCCATATCATAGATTAACTTCGACCGAAAAAGGTCCATATTATATGTGCATCAAAGTTTTTAATAAATTACCTCATCATATAAAATGTTGTAAAAGTCTTTCTAGATTTAAAAAAGAAGTGAAAGATATGTTAATTGAGCTAGAACCTTATAGCTTAGGAGAATATTTTAGTATAGGAAATTTAAGTTAGATTTCTTTTGTGTTGACGTCATTTCATTTATTATGTATATTATTTAATATTTGAAATAAAGAAAATTATCTATCTATCTATCTATCTACAGCAGGTAACCTAGAAAAGTATCACATCTCCCACGTGTTCACATTTCTACCAACACGACGACGGTAAAATATCATTCCAAACCAAACCAGAAATAATTTGTTTTTCATAAACTTCCAAAGGTATAATTTCCCAACAGAAACCACTTCAAACAACACAAAAGGCTCAAAAGCAACGATAGAGATCAGCTCCCGCCGTTCCAGGTATTCGGATAAAGACATTTGTAACAATTGTCATATTTAAACGCATTTAATTTAGAATACAAACCAGAAAACTAGCGCTAATAACTAGGTGTCAAAATATAATGTCCCTTAGCTGTAGGGGACAGCCACCCTCGTCTCCTTTGCTGCTCGCTGAAATGATATCGTGGAACTGCCCTTATGAGATTATTCTCGTGAAACGACTTTGTAACCGAAACCAAGATGGATTGGCGTTTCCAAATTGAGAGGACATGACAGGGAGGGTGTCCTGGGATTTGTTGCAGGTACGTATCAGGCGAAACGCTTCGAAGGCAACGATTATGATTGCATTCATCACGGGGTAGTTAGAATAAGTTGTCCAAGAATCTAATAGGGAAATACCCGGATAGATGCCTCAGTTGGATAGATGCCCCATTTTGCAAAATACCTAATTTCCCAAACTCTCCACTAGGAATTAATAATCTAAGAATGAGCCACTGTCACCCTTAACTTCAGTTGGTAACGAAATATGGTAGTGAGGACGCGTTTTGCAAGTGTATGTGATTATCTCCGCAACGAGCTTCGAAAACATGTAAAAGTTTCAAAGGCTAGTATTTGCCGTTGTAGATCTTTTGAAGTAGTTATAAATTCGATAGTATTTTTTATTATATCAATAAACTGGTTCATTAAGTGTTCATCTAAGTATGACCAGTTGCTTTTTTGTTTTTAATTTATGAAAAAAATGCGTGGGTATCTATCCGTACCAAAAAGGATAGTTGCCCTGATTTTTCGAGGTATAGAAGCCCTTAGGGCCATATATATCTCTATACAACCCATACCCTTGTATAGTCTGAGTATTAATTCTTTTAAATATTTTTAGTGTTCTGTTATAGTTTGTGTACCGATCTGAAATCTTTGCTGATTGTAGCAAAACCATGCCGCGGAAGTATGAGAGGAAAGAAGGAGTACTAGGTCAAGTTTGCCCTTGGACCACAGAACAACTCCAAGCAGCTTCCGATGAGACAGAACATTACGAAGGTGTTATGCCACTGAAATATGAAAATATGATTGAAAATACATAGTCTCAATCCGACTGGATTCTGTGTATAAGGTATCACAACTGGCTTCCTGAAACCTGTACACTTTTTCGGAACTACTCCTCAAGATGTGGAAAACTTAAAGTACTATCTGACTGATCTCCTCTTCGTTGTGTTGTTTTGTTTTAAAAAGAGTATTTATATTTCTGTTGAAACCTATTAGGTATTTAATATTTTATAACAACAATGAAAAATTCGTATACCTATTTGTTGAGACCTACCTGAAATTTTATGATATAAAGAATTTATATTTTCGTTTAATAAATGCATTCGAAATTTCATTAATAAGGCTGATTTAAGTTATATTACGATTATAACAGACATAACGATGAGAGATTTCATTGAATTTGGCTTTGTAATTGGATCACACAATATGAAGGTCATCAATCCCGGACTGAAGGCATCTATCCTTCTCATTATTTTTATAGTGGGGCAACTATACATACCCGAAGGCATCTATCCCCAGAAATAATGTTCCACAAAAATCAAAAATCAAAATTCTGTGAAATCTGCTAATGCTAGGTCAAAAAAACCCACAGTATTTCAACTCAAATAACAAGGCTAGCTACTTTCATACAAATTATTCAGATAAAATCGATATTTTCGAAAATATGAGGCAATTTCAAAAAGAGCTCCACAAGAGTTAGGGATATCGTAATCAATCGTTTTGAAAAGTTTGTAATCTTTGAGAAAATCGCCAAAGTGCGATCACACTTTGGCTGACTTTGAGCCTTTCCGCCTGAGTTAGCCCACCTTGTAGGATTCCGATAGCCCTATTAGCCTCAGCGTTTGTTAATTCAAGCATTTTCAGAAAACTCGTTTCGAATCGAAGCCGTTGATAAACTGACTCCATATCAAAATAAGAACATTCATGAAGCATATGCAAAGAACCAAACTTCAGAAAAAAGGCGACCAGATTGACGAAATGTCTCATACTGATTCTCATTGGATCGACTATGTCAAGAGACAGTTATTATGATAGGAGTAATCAGATAGTGATGGCCCAAAAACCGTACCTTGTGGTACCTCAATGAATCCAGCGGAAGTGCGATATTCAACCTTGCAATAAATGATCTTTTCCAAGCAAAACCCCTTCCAGAGTCCCCCAACTTTACAAGAACCGATTATTCTCCTCCCCCCAAGATTAATTGTACGCCGCTTGCGAATTAACCCCCAGGATGCTGACCTCCATTCATCCGTGAAAGGAAGAAGGTATAGCTGATGGGACAAATCGATTTAGCGGAATAAGTGCCGTTGCGATTTGGGGGATTGTCACCGCATCATCTCTCCCTTGGCAATTCCCGGGGAAGTTTGATTACTCCCCCCTGATAATGATGCGCCCCGCTACATTACGAAATGAGGAGTAATCTGATCTTGGGGGCTCGGATTTACTGCCAATTTGGAAACGGTGTGTTTCCGTCGCTTTATGCGGCTTGTTACTTACGTTATTTTATAGGGTAAAACCCGGATAGATGCCCCACTTTTTGAAAGTGTCTCATATTTTCGAAAATATCGATTTTATCTGAATAATTTTTATGAAAGGAGCTAGCCTTGTTTTCTGAGTTGAAATACTGTGGGTTTTTTCTGACCCAGCATTAGCAGATTTCACAGAGTTTTGATTTTTGTGAAACATTATTTCTGGGGATAGATGCCAACAGGTATGTATAGTTGCCCCACTATGAAAATACTGAGAAGGATAGATGCCTTCAGTCCGGGATAGATGCCCTTCATATTGTGTGATCCAATTACAAAGCCAAATTCAATGAAATCTCTTATCGTTATGTCTGTTATAATCGTAATATAACTTAAATCAGCCTATACTTAATGAAATTTCGAAAGCATTTATTAAACGAAAATATAAATTCTTTATATCATAAAATATCAGGAAGGTATCAACAAATTGGTATACGAATTTTTCATTGTTGTTATAAAATATTAAATACCTAATAGGTTTCAACAGAAATAGAAATACTCTTTTTAAAACAAAACAACACTACGAAGAGGAGATCAGCCAGATAGTGCTTTAAGTTTTCCACATCTTGAGCAGTAGTTCCGAAAAAGTGTACAGGTTTCGTGAAGCCAGTTGTGATACCTTATACAATGAATCCAGTCGGATTGAGACTTTGTATTTTCATTTATATTTTCATATTTCAGTGACATAACGCCTTCGTAATGTTCTGTCTCATCGGAAGCTGCTTCGAGTTGTTCTGTGGTCCAAGGGCAAATTTGACCTTTTACTCCTTCTTTCCTCTCATACTTCCGTTTCATTGTTTTGCTACAATCAATAAAGAGTTCAGATCGGTACATAAACTATAACAGAACACTAAAAATATTTAAAAGAATTAATATTCAGACTATACAAGGGTATGGGTTGTAGAGAGATATAAATGGCCCTAAGGGCTTCTATACCTCGAAAAATCAGGGCAACTATCCTTTTTGGTACGGATAGGTGCCCATGCATTTTTTTTCACAAATTAAAAACAAAAAAGCAACTGGTCATACTTAGATGCATACTTTATGAACCAGTTTATTGATATAATAAAAAAAAATAATCGAATTTATAACTACTTCAAAAGTTCTACAACGGCAAATACTAGCCTCTGAAACTTTTACATGTGTTAGAAGTTCGTTGCGGAGATAATCACATACACATCACATACAAAACGCGTCCTCACTGTACCATATTTCGCTACCAACTGAGGTTAAGGGTGACAGTGGCTCATTCTTACACTATTAATTCCTAGTGGAGAGTTTGGGAAGTAAGGTATTTTGAAAATGGGGCATCTATCCAACTGAGGCATCTATCCAGGTTTTACCCTATGTGTATGGAAAAATTTGGAGCATCATAAAAGGGTGACAGTGGAAATGGCGTTACCTTTGGATGGGGTTGTTTCGCAACCTCTTTAAAGGGAGGAATTTTTGTGGTTTTTGGAATGGTCGATATGATTAATTTTATGGAAAATCTTCAATGAAAACTGAAGAAATCCAAATTTTTATTGAAAGGGATGTAAACGCACTGTGAAATCTTAGAAGAGAAAGACATCGTACTTCAAAAATGGCATAAGTTTAGAATAGTTACGAGGAAACTACAGGGTGTACCAAGTTCGAAGGCCTATTAGGCGTTTCTGGAGAACTGGACCTATTTGAAATCTGAAAATTGGGATTATATTAAATTGTTTGATATTATCTACCGATCTGAAATATTCTTGGAGCCTGATCAAAATTTTTTTAAATTGGTTGAGGCTTTCGCGGCCATCGTTCAATAAGACATGTTCTTTCGAGGCCGTCGTCGTAGATTAGTTCTGGCATCTTCAGGAGTTATATTTCAGGAGATGTTCTCAATGGACTGAACTGCCTGAGTGTGACGGGGACGCAGATTGTACTTCCTTATATAACCTTGGTCGGGGGGCTTGACCGGTCTCGTACCGATAACGAACGCGCGCCGGTGTCCGACCGGTTCACAACCGGTTCCCGATCTTCATTCACTTCATGAACCCGGTTATTATTATAGTTTTATTATTATATTATTATTATATGTTTTTTTGCTTACGAATTTGATAGTGTATGCAATTCTGAATACAATCGTACTCAAATCGTTGCATTCTTCAAAATGCTTTGCAAAATATCGAGTAAAACTGAAGAAAAAAGGGGGATAAATGTATTCGGTATTATGTTTGTTATTCCTAACCTAGATATCGTAAGCACGAACTGTTTTCACATTTTTGAAGGCAAAGACTGTGGAAATATTTTACAATTTCAGAATTTTGAATAACCCGTCACTGGGTGTTCCAAATGTTGGTTCAAAAATTGGGATCAAAATTGGCTCATAACTTTCGTTTTTCAAATTAGAACCCTATTTTTTTATGATTGGGTTGGATTCTGCGAAGAGAAATGATGATATAATGTTCCAATATGTTTATGCTCCTAAAATTACTAATTTTTGAGTTATTTAGGATTTTCTGTTTCTATTCATGAAATCTGTTTTACATAAACAATGATAAATTAATTCAGAAAAGAGGAAGTCACTAGTGAGTTATTTGGGTATTTTATTTTCTATGACCAAGGTCATTGTTGATATGAAACAGATTCTATGAATTTGACGGTAGGTACGACATGAAATAAGGAAATCCTGAATAACTCAAGAATTATTAATTTTAGGAGCATTAACATGTTGGAACATTATCATCATTTATCTTCGAACAATCCAACGCAATCGTAAAACAATAGGGTTCTAATTTGAAAAACGAAAGTTATGGATTAATCTTGATCCCAACTTGGTACACCCTGTATATTGAATAAGAAAATTGAATTTTGCAGAAAAAAATGTTTTTTTCAAACTTATTATAAGGATTCATCGAATTAATTGGATCAATGGAATAAGAATGTGAGGTCATGAGAGCTTGTATAACATTTCGAAACTCAATAACTACGAATTTTTAGAATTTTCGGAACCTTTAATTTTCTCGGATAATGGCTCTTTGTAGCAATCCTTCAAGTTGGGCACACTCTCTCGAGATTTCTTCAACTGAGATTCCCATTCATTCGAAACCATTGTGAAGCTCAACAATTTCAAATTGAATTACATTGAAAAAATTATAAATACTCTCTGAGATGGTTCATTAGACATTTCTGGATACTTTTTGTAACTAGAAATTAAGGCGTGACTGGACCTGCTTAGATGACAATAATTCTTGAACGGACTGTATTAAGACTCACATGACTTCATTATATAATGACTGTGAGACGATGACTGTTTGATAAATCCCGAAGGACATAATTTTAACGACTTCCTCTCCCATATCGCCTTAATTCACGATATTCAAAACAAACTTGATAAATGGCCCTTTCAAAAATCGCTCCAATTTCGTTATATTCCTTTAATTGACAAACAAAATCCATGAATGAGCGTTATTATTCTTAATTACGTATTTAGAAAATTATTATATCTAAACAATCTGGGGTCAGAGATGCGAATCATACAAATTCGTAAACATGGAAAAATAGGGATATTCGATTGCACATCGCATTATTGAATAATATCTTACTATAAAATGTTTGTTGGAGATAATTCACGATTCCTAATTACTGCGAAGGTTGCGCGGATTATAAAATTACATATGGCTGATGTTTGGGAGTAATTAGCGCCGGATATGGGGACTTGACCCCGTATTTCATTAATTTTATCGGAATATGTAAGGATATTTATTACGCACAAACGGTATATTCATTGGAGCTAAGGCTCCCATAGATGTGGGCATTTGTTTCAACTGGACAATTTCCATCCTCACTCATCAGATGTAATCATTTCTTATTTTTTTCCATGCCTTCTAGGTTTCTCCGAAACCAGAAGCTACTTGAGCTTGAAAGGTTGGGTTGATTTTATGTATCTCCTTCTTACTGTGGAAGATTTTTGGGACGCTACGAAATCACTGAAAGACAAGAAGAGTAAACATGTCTTGGGTCTTCAATGTTCAAGATCGTAGACCATTCACGATGTTTTATACGAGAACTACAAATAATATCTATCTTGTGTGGGTTTCACAAAACTTTGATTGTGCCATCAAAAAAACTTAAGTAAATTGGAACCAATCCAATCACTTGATTTGAAATTCCAACAATTTGACAGTTCCTAATCGCGCAATCATAGTTTTGTGAAACCCGCCTTTAATCTTTCTTATGTTTTCATTCCTAGAAAAAATTTATTATTTCGCCAGTCTCAACATAATTTCAGACGCAGTAGGTCAACCGTAAAAGAAATGATTGATGATATACTTGGGGAGATACTATGTGATACAGTGGCGAAATTGAGATATCCTTTAACGATCTCAGTAAAGCTTTTGATAGTTTCTGTTAAAAAAATTATCTCAAAGATTGAACGCGGGGAAATTAGAAACAAGAGCACCACAAGGTTTTGTATTGAGACCCAGTTTATTCATGCTTTAGCAGAGAACAGATCATTATAAAAACAAATTATTGACTGCTTCATGCTTTTCACTACATAGCGCACATATTTCTAGTAAACATATGCACGAAATAAGTTAGATGCCAAGATTTTGCAGCCAATCCGACGAGATTTATTCATATTCGAACAATATCGTTTTATATTGAAGTCAATTCAACACGTTCCATTGCAAATTCAGAGAAAATAGGGAAGGATACGGGAAATATATTTCCCAAGGGTTCTTGTGTTTGGTTTCCTTATTATGCATATCATTTATCCTCGAGTCATACGTGATAATATTTCAGGATATATTTGACATTTTTACTGGCTTGCACTGGTATCCGATCTGTCGAGAAAAATGTTGGATATAAGGAAAAACCATAGCTGATTTGAATATTCTTTTTCTTGTTATTTTTGATGGTAGTTCTTCTGAAAGAATAAGACGTTTACCCATATTCATTCAATAGCCATTTTTTTTATACTTAGTTTTTCAGAATATCTGACAATACTTTTTGCTCGAACAAGGTAGGACAGAATAACACATATGACAATTTATCAAATATTGAAAACAGAAAAACGAACAAAAATTATGCTTGAATGCTGTATTCATTCAATTTGAAGATACAACTATTATTCAACAGTTTGCTGTTGCTATACGTAACTTCAAATTATATTCTTGAAATTATTAAATTTACATTTCAATGTTTTCTTCTTATTTCCTGAAGAAATTGAAATATGTCATCAGAGCTAGTATATGTAGAAGTCAAGGAGTCACCCTGTGTATTATGTTAAGTGGGTAAAGCAGTCAATAGGAGTCCGCTCAAACAGTCATCAGAATAATGATCTTAAGAAAGGCAAAGAAAAAGGATCATCGAACATCTGAACTCATTCTTATTTTTCGTTCAACTGATCACAGATAATGGAATCATTGCAGTCGTGTCAGAGTCAGTCCGCTTAATCGAACAATAATAAAGTGGATCGCAAGCTAAACATTCCCAGCACCTATTAAATGAATTTCAGCATTTCACAAACAATTAATTCCAAACCGTACAATATTCCAGATAATGGCAGTGCATTATCCACTCTATTATATGGCAGGGGCTGCATTGTGTCACTAGTTGACTATAATTGTTAACAACACATGACTCTTCTCGCTCTGTTGGTTACGGTCAGAATATATCACTTCTGGCGTTCGATTGCCTTGTGTTAGCCATCCTGGGGCAGGGGGTTGGTGGCACGAACCCCTCAGAAAAATATTGTGCGAGCGGGAATAGGAGAATCATTTGAAATGGGTCGATCTGTCTCAGATCGATGAAGTTGCTGACATTATGATGCAACGTTTTTGGGATCGATTGAAGAGCAAGGGTTGTGTCAATAAAAGGTTCCCATGGGCGGATTAACAGTGGAGGGGGTTTAATTACCCCCCATATGTGTCAAAAACCTGAACTTCAAAGCACAATTGTATACTTTAAAACAAGTTGCAGAATGAGCTTCTATTTTAACACGAATGTGAAATAAGAAAACGAGCGACGAAGGAGCTAATTTTCGAAAGCGTTAGTGTTCGAATTGCCTTCTGTATTAGACGATATTTTCTCTATTTCAGTCAAGTTTTGTGAAATACTCTCGAAATTCAATTAAACATTCAGATTATACATCATAGTGACTTTTGTATCTTGGCTGTTGGTGTGACTGTTAAGAAATTTGACAGATTACTGAATTTACTTTGACGTGTATTGAAAATTGATAGGATCAGAAGTCAGGATGGACAACCATAAAACGAAAAATGTGACTGAAAACAATGCTGTAATCAGTGAACTCATGACAAATAAACTGCTCCACATGAGTTAGGGATATTGACTTAAATTGCGAAAAAATGTAGATTAAATGAGATTTTCTGATGAAAATATACTAATATGATTTTAAGTTGCAGAAAATAAAATTGATCTTAGCTTGTAGGTCTGCAGCGTTCACAGGGTGGTTAAAAAAAATCTTGTAAAATAACGAAAATTCATTCTCAGAGAATTCAAGCATTTTAAGATTATCAATACAATGTATGGCATCAATACATCTTGACATCTTCTTTGTATACTACACACGAGGTTATTGAACATTTCTTGGGGAATTTGGTTCCATAAACGAGACAGAAGCTCTCTCAGATCATTTAAGGATTCTGGGGTAGGTTGATGATTATCTGATCTTCTTTGGAGCATATCCCATGCATATTCTATGCAATTCAAATCTGGTGAGTGCGGAGGTATTGGTAAATGTGGAATACCAAGCTCCTGCGGTCTAACGTTATCGTCTAGAAATTAAAAAGTCTTACACTATAGGAAGCATGTCATTGACAATGTTTTGCCAAATTTTCACGCTGCTATTGGTGAAACTATTTAATTTCTAGACGATAACGTTAGACCGCTTGGTATTTCACATGTACCAATACCTCCGCACTCACCAGATTTGAATTTCATAGAACATGCATGGGATATGCTCCGAAGAAGATTAGATAATAATCAACCTACCCCAGAATCCTTAAATGATCTGTGAGAGATTCTTCCCGTTTATTGAACCAAATTCCTCAAGAAATGTTCAACAACCTCGTGTTTAATATGCGAAGAAAATGTCAAGCTGTTATTGATGCCCGTGGAGGCCATACATTGTATTAATAGTCTTAAAGTGTTTGAATTCTCTGGGAATAAAATTTGGTTATTTTACTCGATTTTTCTTAACCACCCTTTAGGTATACGCTGCAGACCTACAGGCTAAAATTAATTTTATTTCCTGCAACTTGAAATTATATTAATATGAATTTTCATCACAAAATCTCATTCAAACTATATTCTTGTTATTTTAGTCGATATCCTCATGTGGAACAATTTATATCCAAGAGAATAACAAGAATTTTGGTGAATCATATTGAAGAGGATTCCAATCCGTATGATAACCTTTTCCTGTACCCAATCAACTTTAACATCTATTGATTCATCATTCGTAATTCAGAAATCAGAAAGATAAGCGTTCATATAGAATTAATGAAATGATATCGTAATATTTCAAGATGACAAACATTTCCATCAATTCGTAATAACAGAAATCAAATCACGTCCTCGCTTATAAAATTGGTTTGTATGATCTGCGATACGCAGATTATTGATCTTAACACTTTTCAACGACGTACAGCCTCACGTAGCCCATAACTTATATCCGGCGAGATCCATTATTATTATACTCCGTATTTCCGTCAAATCGAGACAAGGTTGGGCGTTAGCCCAGCAGGCGCAGCGATGAAATTCATTAAAATAATGGCGGAATAACCAAGAGCCGATTAAAATTCTTGACACTTTCCTAAATAAAATTTAAATTAACTCCCCATCGACTACCACGCTAAAGATAAATTTAGAGAGATTATTATTGAGCGCTTTCCACTCAAACTTAAGTGCACGAGTTTCACTTGATAAACATGGGGTGATGTATTAAATTTTATACGGGAATGGATGAGTGCCGATGGATATCGAGGGAGAAATATTGTTTTGTATTCATATCTCTTAATGCTTTCGCGAATAGATGAGTTTCAAAATACCTCGGGATAAATTAAATATAGAGGTGTAAAGCAATTTGAGTTTATTTGAAAGATTACCAGAGCAATTTTCGTCCTCAGCGAAAGATTTATCCGTTGCAATAATCAACTCAAATGGATATCAGGTTTAATTTTGAATCTAAGTGGTCGATAGTAGATATATCATCGAATCTCTTGGATTCGACTGAAACTTAACAGAGATCTGAAAAGTCATTAGATATTTTTCGAATCGACAAGCAATTTCATCGGTTTATTTTCATACTCCTTAGAGGCTGTTGAACCTAAAAATCTATGAAATGGATTCATCATTGTTCCAAGATCGTGATGTTTTTTTCTATTTAGCTTTTGTCTGCATTTCGTCTGTCGGATACCCTAGTCTTCATTTTTCATTGCGTTTTGTTGTGCCTGAACTGAGAATACTCTTCAAAATGTTTCACTTTTAGTATTTTGTACGGAGGCTTCCAGTTTCAAATTAAGATTAATACCAAGGTACTAATAATATCAATTAAGGATAAGACAATTAAAAAAAACATCAAAATTTCCGGAAACATTAATTTTTACCGATTGAGCTCGTATTCCAACATGTAAAATTCGAAATCGAGCGACGAAGGATCTAGTTTTCGAACACATGAGTGTTGGAATTGCCTTCTGCAATGAGTATTAGACGATATTTTCTCTATTTTAGTCAAGTCTTGTTAAAAAATCTGGAAAATCAAAGTAAAATTCATGTTACACATCCTAGTGACTTTTGTATTATATCTCAGTAGTTGGTGTGACTGCTTCGAAAATTGACAGATCACTGAATTTCAATTGACGTTTGATGAAAATTCAAAAGATCGGAAGTCATAGTTGGCAACCACAAAACGACTACTTTTCATACTGTAATGAACTCATTACGATACTGAAATAGAGAATAGTATATTAATGAGTTTTGGAATTGCTTTCTGCAACGAGTATTAGACGATATTCTCCCTATTTCAGTCAAGTTTTATGAAATACTCTCGATATTCAAATAAAAATTCAGATAAGTGACTTTTGTATTGTATCTTGACAGTTGGTGTGACTTACGAAATTTGACAGAATACGGAATTTGATTTGATTTGATTTGAAAACTGGGAGGAGCTGAGGTCAGTACTGACAACCACAAAAAGAAAAATATAACTGAAAACAATGCTGTAATGAGTTTCATTACAGAACTACTTTCAGAACTGAAATGAACTCATTACGATGCTGAAATAGAGAAACCATAATTCCAAACGAACCAGTCGATCAAAATTGAGGCTCGAAGAAGATGTATGGACCACTGATAAGAAAGAAACCAAGTGAGAAATTTGTGAGATGAATTGCCAGGAGCATTTTTTAAAACGTTTCGAAATTATGATCGTCGCGAGAGGCCTGAAAAATCTAACATATGCCCATTAGACAGATAATTAACGTCAAAGACGCTGCCGGAATGATTTCTTCTTCGTTAAAATCCCCGATGCGAGATGACAAAACAAAAGACGAACGCGTCAGCTCGGTCCAGCGGCCGTTTTGATTGATACAAAACAGACGACAGTGTAAAAAAGTGAACGTCGATCTCCGAAACAAACGAATACCGCAAGAATGCCGGATTTCGTTTTGTTTTTCTGGGACTCGGTTTTGCTTGGGCTTTTTTTCGATCGGGTACTATTGTATTCTGGCAGAAGGTTTTTCGGAATTATAAGTATTGGGTATTTAGGATTCCGCTGCTATGTCGCATTTTTATTCACTCGGGACCATTACAAGAGTATTTTCTCAGGACGACAACATAATAACGAGTGTTTTTGGAAATTTATAGCCTTATTATGATAAGTCCGTAACCTTACACTTATACGGAGAAGATTCCCAGTGAAAATAAAAGAATAAAATATTCAGACATCCACTGCAACTGCAGTTTGAGCTCAAAACGTCATTGGAGCCATTTTTAAAATGGCGGAAATGTCACAAGATGTCATTTGTGTCAGGTATGGTCTCAAGGTGACTTCAACAAATCGTTAATTGCTCCATTATGAGTTTTCCTATTTGATTTCGAATCCATCACTGATGCGTTTGGTTCAAAGTAGTCGAAATTTATAAAAAAATGAACAAGTGAACAAATGTTGTCTTCATCGAAGATTTTCATAATTGGCATAATTCCCTTTCTGTCACATAACTCATTCTGACAAAGTTATCATGCATTCAAGCTTCGTTCACAATGTTCACATTCTTGATCAATCTTTGCGATTGAGTTAAATTTTCAATTTTAAACATATGATATTTTAGTAATTGATCATGATCAGACTTCTTATTTTTAAGTAGTATGTAGATCAAGTTGTGGTGATTGGTGAATAGAATAATGAGCATTACTGCCAGATTTTTTGTGGCAAATTGAATTAAATTCAAATGTAGAATATGATTGTTTATATCAGATAGTGCGAATCTGAGTATATACTTATATACATAAAGTGTAGAGAATTAATTCGAGTGGCCTTTCGTGTTGAAAGATGTATAACTCTGGCATTGGCGTAACTAGACTTAAGTCAAGAAAATCATTTAATTCAATTTTTTTTTTCAATTTGTTACCTACAATTTTCTCAATTTTTCTGATCAATTGGGGGGTTACGTCCCCAATAACCCCCCCGCTCGTTACGCTTATGTACACTAGCGTTTTACGATGAAATATTACGCTAGCGCTAATTAAAGTAGGTTCTACTAATTGGTGATTGCTTTTAGGTAAATATTTTTAGAGAAAACTGAAAACGCACTAGATAGAGTATTGCAACTCATCTGTAGAATAAAATAAAACTTATGACATAATTCAATTTTAATTTTCGTTTTTGCAAATGAAATAATATCCAAGGTATTGTTAGCCAAATACTGCTTCTGTGCCAATTTTGGCATGGCCTCGGTAGCGCAGTAGGCAGCGCGTAAGTCTCATAATCTTAAGGTCGTGAGTTCGATCCTCACCCGGGGCACACTTTTTGCCTTTTTATAACTCAATTCTCAATTTCTTGTTTCCGTCTTTCAACATGTAAGCTATTCCCGATGTTCCGTTCCAATCATATTCTTCATTTTTAACAAGTTACAGAAGTTGTTGTAATATAGATCTGAGGCTCAAACGAACAAACTTCATTTTTTGAATCCTTGAATTTTTGTTATTTTTATTACAATGAAACTAGAAGAAAAGGTCGCCAAGTGCGTGAAACATTTCAGGTCGAATAAATCGAGATTCCTGATCCGGAACAACGAAATCCTCTTTGCATTGGGATAACCAACAAAATTAGTTATAAATGGCGCCCTCATTGGACCATACGTTGTTCGAGTAAACAAATTTCACTGTTAATCTCGATTTAATGGAACTATAAGTGAACAGATTAGCGAGCTGAGCATCCATGAACGAAACGCCAACATCGCTGATATGGTCTGCTGTTTGTAGAGGCGTTATTTCAAACCACCTTATTAATTAAACAATGAGCCCCCCACGTAGTGGATGAATGATCCGGTAGATGGCCTTACCTATTTTGGGACTCTACAAACATCCTATGTGGGAGGATCTGGATGTGGAGAATCTAGTCAGCAATATTAATCTCTACAGATCAACAATTAAATAAGTTTGTTTTAGAATGATCATGATTGGAATGAGCGAGTAGGATTTCCTCAAGATTAGTGCCAAGTTTTTGGTTGAAAGTAGACATACAGAGTGTAACTGTTTTCTTGGTAACTTCTTTAAGATCAAACCGAACATATTGCTAAATTACTGTAGGCTCTCAAGAAGATATTTGAGATTGGGTGAGATTTTGAAACCTGCCAATATCAGACGAGTGCCTATGAGAGACACTCATAATCATTTGCGAGATCTCTATCCATTAAGAGCTTCTCAGACAGCAGTAGCAATTAAGAAATCCAGAAAGGATTTTTGCTATTCTTGATTTTCGGAGTGATCCAGCTGAATAAGAACCATTAGAGGGTTTTTCTTCTGGTTTTTTCTTCTCCAGAAACTTTTTTGTGTTCCTGGGCCAATGAAAGGAAATCATGGGTCCCTTTCCTGCAAGTGTGTTGGAGTCTTCAGTCTTCATTTCATGTTAACAGTACCTATGCAGGGTGACACAGAATCATGGTACACCCCCGTATTCTCCCTTGTTTCTGTAACTATATTTCTGAAATTTAGAACATTGAATATATTCACTATAGGGGACTTTTTGACATATTTAGATAAAAATCCAATTTCCGGTTTTTCCGGAAATGACATCAACTTTGGATTGTCTAAACTCCATTATCGTATTCGTATTGGTTATACAGAAAAATAGGTGATATGGATGGATACCCCACCGATGGTACTTTCGAATGACGTCAGAGTACCATTATGCTACCATTTGACAGAACGGAGTTTCGAGTGAAAAAAGGTTTTGGTTTACTCTTTTGGCACGTATTTCGAACCACGATACTTTTTAAATCGAAATTACTATAGTGTAACATTATTTTGATTATTTGGAATAATTTTAGGGAGTTCAAGGCTCTCTAGATCGAAAAATCTGGGCGTTCTGACGAATGAAATATTAACTATGAGGTATCATTAGACTGAGAAAATTATAGAGATTTAGAAAATGTAATAATATACCGTGTCCCATTTGAAAATCCAAAGTTGATGTCATTTCCGGAAAAACCGGAAATTTGATTTTTTTCCTGAATATGTCAAAAAGTGCCCTATAGTGAGTATATTCAGTGTTTCAAATTTCAGAAATATAGCTACAGAAACAAGGGAGAAAATGGGGGTGTACCATGAGTCTGTGTCACCCTGTATAGTTGATTTTGAAAAAGTATACGAAGGTTTAGGTAGGTATAATGATATAACAAGAAGATTATAGAAAATCGTTCCCAAGGGTTTTTTCTATCGAACATTAAGACTGCTTACTCGGATTCTGTGTCTGGTACAATTAAAGTTCTTGTGGCATAACATTTTCAACGTCTTCCCCAACTAAAACCAAGTCTTCCCGTTTGATCCAACTCTTGTCTAAGCTCATCATCGCAATTTCTTGCCTTTATTTCTATATCTCATTGTTTTCAAGTTTCTCAACATCGATTCATGAATTCGAATCTTCAAGCAAACTTGAATATGGATGTCTTGTTGGGCAATCTTTATATGATTGCCATATTCGCCATCTTGTGGCTGTCCTTAGAAGCTTCATTAAGTGGCTCTCATTTCAAACCAGGAGAAGTTTGAATGCCTCAAAGTTCGTTCACAAAATAGTCAATCAGAATCTCGTCTGTCTTGAACTGACAGCTGAACTGGACTTTCTTATGTCACATTAGATTTCTAGCATCTCCCAGTTTTTCTACCTCGTCACCTCAAAAATCAATTTTCTCTCAAAAGCGCCGTAAATTTCTGCATGTCGTACTTTTTGTTATCATCAGAACAATCTCTCAGAACTCTTGCATAGTCTCATATCTCGTCAAAGAACCAAGGACAGGGTGCGAAAAATTGGTCATACCTAAACTACAACCTTTTAACCGAAAGAGATAGGGAAAAATGAATGACATATTATGGACGTCTTTTTTTAGGGAAATTATACCTTTTTTTGTTTTCGAGTTATAGACCAAAATTGAAATTTGGGTAATTTCAAGTTTGGTCATTATCTTTATTTCTGTTTATGCTACGCTGTTGAAATGAAAACATTATAGAGACACTTTTTTCATAGCAATCCAGTAGAGTACTATGTGTTTTCCAAGAGGTTTTCTTGCTGAGCTATAACTTACTTGAAGTTGTATTTCTTTTACTTGCCCAAACAGTCGAATTTCTTATAATTTTCTTATTTATTGGTGAGTTATATATTTAATTCTTGTTTTTCTCGAGAAAACTGTTTTCGCACCTCAAAACAAAGTATCCAACACCCGGACCCCCTCCAGTGTTGCCACTCTCCTTTCCATTAGGCCCATTTCATTAAAACAATTCCGTCCCATTAATTAACACAGCCGCAGGTTATGGGGCCAATCGACGTCGTCGGGGTGGGCCATAAAGAGGGGCACATTTATGATAATCTGCGACCATTTTAAGTCCCTTCGCGGTCCTATCGATTACCCGCGTGTTGCTAAGAGACGCGGGGAGCAGTTGCTAGGCTACGACACAGCATCCCCGTGTATGCAGATTCGCGGATCAGGACGGTTGGAGGGGGGAGATGGTGGGATATTTTGGTAATCTGACAGACAGTAGGATTTTCATTTCCCGGAAAAATGGTTTCCGAGAAAAAGTTTCTTCGATATCTCGAATTTTGGGTCTATCTACATTCCTTTAAAGAGTCCAAATTGATGAATATTTTGAGATTAATCAAGGGTCATTCAAAATTTTCTGTGTGAGCCAATGATTTCTATGTAAAAATATATAATAAAGACAGCTTTCATCTTGAAAATATCATAAGAGGTTATAGAGGTATGCAAGTGTTTTTTCCCTTTTTTATAATTTAACTGAAACATGGAATATATTTTGTTCTATTTCATGTTTCAAGTACAGGGTGGGCAGAATTGGTGGAGATGAAGGAAAATGAATGACACGTTACGGTGGTATTTTTCAGAGAAACTGATAATGCCATCAACTGCATTCATCTATCTTCTTTTGATTTCGAGTTATAGGCCAAAATTGAAATTTGGGCGATTTCAACTTTGGCCATCAGCTCCGTTTCTGTTTGTGCTAGGATGTTGAAATGAAAACATTGTACAGGCACTTTTTTCATAGCAATCCAGTAGCGTACTTTGTTTTTTCCCAAGAGGTTTCCTGGCTGAGCTATAACATAAAATTGTGTTTTTTCTTATAGAAACAAAAATTCGAAATGGCTTAGAAAGAATCGCCATTTTTTGTCTGTTTCAGAAATATATCATACATCATACATCGCCCTCAGATTCATTCAGTTATCATGAAAAATATAGTATCAAGAAGGCTGAATCACAGAATAATATGTCTCTATGCATGGTGTCATTATTTTGCGATTCAATTCTCCATGATTTAATCTCTCTTCAGAACAACTGTCAATTCGAAGTCATTATTGCTGCTAAAATAGAACATATTTATCACTTTCCATAGTGCCGGCAATAATGACTAATAATTGACAGTTGTTCTGAACACGGAGAGTTGAATCAACTATTCAATGGCAAAATAATAATGACACCATGCGTAGAGACACATTATTCTGTGATTCAGTCTCCTCAATAATTGAAATTTCAAATAAAAACTATATTTTTCATATCTGAATGAATCTGAAGGCGACCTATAATGTATGATATATTTCTGAAATTGATGAAAAAAAGCGATTCTTCCTAAGCCATTTCAAACTATTGCTTCCATAAGAAAAAAACACATCTTTATGTTATAGCTCAGCAAGGAAACCTCTTGGGAAAAAACAAAGGAAGCTACTGGATTGCTAAGAAAAAAGTGCCTGAAGAGCACGAACAGAAACGGAAGTAATGGCCAAAGTTGAAATTGCCCAAATTTCAATTTTGGCCCATAACTCGAAAAAAACCTCTTGGGAAACAACAAAGGAAGCTACTGGATTGCTAAGAAAAAAGTGACTGAAGAGCACAAACAGAAACGGAGGTAATGGCCAAAGTTGAAATTGCCCAAATTTCAATTTTAGCCCATAACTCGAAAAAAAACTCTTGGGAAAAACCAAGGAAGCTACTGGATTGCTAAGAAAAAAGTGCCTGAAGAACACAAACAGAAACGGAGGTAATGGCCAAAGTTGAAATTGCCCAAATTTCAATTTTGGCCCATAACTCGAAAACAAAAGAAGATAGAGGAATGCAGATGGTGGCGTAACGTGTCATTCATTTTCCTCTATCTCTCACGGTTAAAAATTTATAGTGCAGGTATCACCAATTTTGCCCACCCTCTACTTGCATTACTAATAGAAATCGCAGACTTCAATACGTTTAGCTTGTCTGCTTATTCTGATTCAAAACACATATAAAACGAGAATATGTTTCTCATTTCACGTTTCTCTGATGTGTCTTACACTCGCCTGGGCTAAACGGAGTCCGATACATTAGTGAGCTGAGGCATTGTACGCTCGGAAATCACAGCTCACACTGAAGTCCAATGTACGATCTCCTAACAATTTTAAATTAGTTAGGGAAGCTATGCTCCCCTAGCTTTTATGTTAAACACGCCACTGAATCCTTTCTAATCCAATCAACAGCACCAGAACGATTAGAAATTCCCGGAAGGTGAAAAAAATCCGACTCAGAGAGCGCATTCCGTCAAATTCAGATTACCGCACGATAAAGGATCCTCTTGCGATGAGCAGGTCTTTCACTTCAAATTAATGTAGCTTGGAATATAATACATGTCAGTGGCCGTCCAGGGCAGTATTGTTAAGGATCTAAAACAGTGGTACGGTTCATTATACGGGCTTTATACGTCGAAAAAGTGGCAGATAGAAATCAGTTTCCGAAAAATCCGGCACACAATTATGACACTGCTGAGTTATAGTTGGCTGTCTGCTGACCATAAATTAGATCATATCAAGACACCTGCGTGAAGCAATTGATGATGGTGGAAACAAAAGGCGAGCGGGACAGGCAACATCTCCCGAAACATCCGAAGATCGCGTAAAAACAAATGTCAGCGGCACCCGAGTCCTTTTTGTTCCCCGTTTTATATAAAAGTGCAAAATGCTACTAATATCCCTCTGGCTCTCAGGATGTGACAGGCTCCTTCTTTCGGCCTCTCGAACGGGAGCCAGGCTGTCTAAAGTAACATTCTACTCGGAAACCAGTTCGTCCCAACAAATAAATCGCTTTTTATCGGATTTAGTGGTGACACGAATTTATGTCCCAGCGCTGCCAGAGATTGACAGAAATCTGGCATAGCCCTGACTGTGACAATACGTCGTTTTTAACTCAAAAGGAGCGAACTCGATCGGCCAGACAAAATGGCGGCAAAAACAAACGAAAACCTCCACTTTACATCCGACATGCGAAATTTAAATAACACTCCACCGGTATCTAGGCATTGTATCTTGAGAATCTGATTTAAGGTGGTTTGAGAGCGGGATCTGTCTGCAACATTTATATGAATGGGTTTTGTGAAAATAAATTATGTTGCAAAGCTTCATATTAAGCCTAGGCGAGCACTTGCGATTTCTTGTCGCGCGACTGAATAATCGCAATAGAAATGTTCAACTCACGCACTTGCGACAAATAAATCGCAACTACATTCAGTAATAACATGGATTTTCCTGAAAACCGCTTGCGTTGTAACTGTACTAGTACGAGCCAAATAATTTAAACGATTGGACCTTATAAAATCCCAAAAAAAAAGAATTTACACTAACACAAAGAAGTTCGGACTTCGGCAGCAACTGAATTGCGATTGAATTGTATAGCAAGTTTGGCTCATTCTGATTTGAGACAATCGCATCGCTTCAAAAATGCGACTGTTTAGTCGCAGTGATTGTTTGGTGTGCGTGCATTCCCATTTAACTGTATGTGTTTCATTTTTGCGACTAAACGATTGCGCGACAAAAAATCGCATGTGCGCGGGTACCCTAAATCCCTTAAAGAAGATGTATTGCTATGAAACATGTGTTATGGTTCTTTAATTACATCTTATTCAAGTTTATATAAAAAGGAAACACGAAACATTACCTGGTTGAAATTATATTCATAACATATTTGCAAATACATGCATCAAAATTCAAAAGTTGCATAGGGCCAAAAAGGAACGAAAAAATTTTGGTTTCAACCATTTCGGATGTTGAATCTCCCACTGAATCTAAATCTGAAATTAAAAAGGAAAGTCTCCATTTTAAAATTCAATGTTGAATCTCTTATCACGTATAAGGCCCTTTTAGACCAAAAATTACTGAGGACTTCAGTATCAGCATATGAATGTTCGCATCCTGATCTAAACGAGCGCCCCTAGAAATCTGAACAAAAAACGATGCATAAAGCCTGAATATGGAAGCAAAAATTTTTGGATGAAAACATTCCGCCCAATCCGAATCTGCAATAAAAAAGGCTGGTTTGTATGTGAAATTTCAAAGTTGGGTCTCATACTCTTATAAGACCATTTTCGACCCAGAATCTGATTGGCCCATTCGGTTCTATGGGCGAAATTAGTAGAGACTAAATGTACGCGAAATAAATTTACCGTTTTCAGACTTTTGAACCACCATGTATAGATGTTCTCTGATGTATAAGAGTGAAAGTACTTTTCCGTTCTGAAATAATCAAAAATTATGGTCTTAAATTCCAAACTTCCTATAATTATCATTGAAACTGGCAATAATGGCTCAGTCAAAGAAATATCTAGAAAGGAGGTGTTCAAATTCGGGGTTGTTCTGATTTTGTAAATTACTGTTTAGGACTATATCCAGATAATTGAATTGAAGATGGTAGTGTAAGAATATTTATTGACATCATTCACAATCAAAAAAATGAATAAGTCACCCGCCATGAAGTTAATACAGTAAAAATACAAATATTAAAGTCATCTATAACTGAATGTTATTCATTATTCAACTAAAAACAGAGGTGATCTAGAGAAGTTCCAAATGAGAGGTCAGATGAAGCCAGACTTTAAGATAGTTCCATTAATTCAAAATTAAACTCAACGTTTACAGTGATAAAGCAATCCAAATTGATTGCGAGAGCCTCGGTATTCCATCAGAAAAACAGAAGGTTGAATAATGAATATTTGGAATAACACAGTTGCAAGAGTCAAGTTTCAACTCTTACATTTCCATTTTTCATACTTTATTATGTACAAAATTTCCAGGCATGCTTCGAATCTAGGAATGTTACAGCCATTTTTGATCACTATATTTCTAAATTATAGTTGACACCTGAGAGGCCAGATGGCGCTCACATGATTGTAGTCGCTTCATTTCCAATCTTTCTGCTCTATAATCTTCGGTTTCTCCCGCGAAACCGAAATGACTCATGCAGAAGAGAAACGATTACACCCATTCCCTAACATAACATCTCCATCGGAGTATCATTGTGTAAATTTTATTACTGCTTCGATAACAGGCGCTGTTAGAAAATCACCCCGTAATTCAGCGGAACTCGCCGACCCCTAGAATGTGACTTTCCACCCCCACCCAGCCTTCTAGTGCGTCACATTCTGATCGACCGTTAAACACATCGTTATCAACCCCTTTGTTAAGCTTCGCTAAGCGGTACTTCGGAATGTGAATAGGTTGGTATGGGTTGTAAGGGAGGGTCACATTCTGGCTGCCACTAGGGTGAGATGTTTGTTCGTGATTTCCCCCCAGGAAATAAGATCCGGTAGCCATTTTCCAGCGGGTTGCTATTATTTAAGTAATTGTTCTAGGTTATTAGCCACGCCGTTATCCGTTTAGCTTAATCCTATCCCCGGATTTAACTGCCTCTCCATAATTCTAGGGTTTTTTGAATTCCTATTATTTCCAACTAGATTTTCCTCGTGAGCGCATCAAATTTCAAGTTAAATTTCGATCGATTTATGTCTTACTAGGGGTCGGTTTCACAAAACTTTGATTGTACCGTTAAATTAACTGAAGCCACCGCGATTCGTTGAAATTTCAAAACGCGTGATTCGATATTTACAAAACTTCTCTATCCTGCAGGGAGTAAATCAGCACTTTATTTCCTATTGGTGTATTTCAGAAAAATCCCAAGGCATCAAGAAGCAACGAAGGAATAAAGGAAGACATGCCCATTCCAAATGAAGCACCAAGTGGCTAGTCTATTGAGCTTTTTCCCTTCCTCAAGGCCATGAAAAAAAAGATCACTGAAAGGTATGTTACCAATGAATAATATGCCCTGACCCAAAACACTCATCGTTTCAAAACAATGTTGAAGTGAAAAATACTATCCTTTGCACTTGGTATGTATCTTCGAATTAATAAGCATGAATTTCGAACACCTATAATATTAAATTTGCGTCTTTGAAATAGCCCCAGCAACGCCTGTGGGCAATTCTGAAGAGTCATAAAATGGATATTAACCCGACTCCATTCGAGGCACATCCTATTTTTATAAGCCCGTAAGATTATGGACAAATGTTAATTTAAAGGGGTCGTAAAAATTATATAGCATGTTACATCGCCGTTAACTGTTTGTCAAGAAGTTTCCCGAATTCTAACCATACAGCTCTATCCGCTTGGTGTCCATGTAAAAATACCATAAAATCGAAATAACGATTAATAAAAACGGTATCAGTTGGAGGATGGGTTGGTCATTAATTCGAAGATGGCTCGTAAATGCTAATCATTGGTTTTGCTGTAATCGACCGATTAAGGGGTTTCACACGTTCTCTAGCTTTTTCTCATATATTAATCGTTCTTTCTTCTTACTAGAAGAACCTGAATATCAACAATGACATCCTAAATTTCAATCCCATGACTTCTTTTCTCAATACTATTCTGAAATTAGAAAGAGTTAAGTCAACAAAGGAGTATCAATAAAATTGATGACGAATTTTCGTGTAAGCGACTCTTTAGATTTAAATGAGTCGAAAATTATAACCATTTAAAGATATTTTAACTTGTTGGTCTTAAGTAGCTTTATTTATGATCGATCTGATAAGTTTCACACACCAAAGTTTGTGAGAACATCCTAAATCGCAAGAAGAAGAAAAAGGCTATATTATATAGCAATCCTAATTTTCAATATCCTGGATGTTCTTCTTAGAGGATACTTTGGAAGCATATGACTTCAGAATTGGTATGTTGTGGAGCTAAATTATATTAAACTGATCAAAACTATTAATTTGAAAGCTTGTTTGCTTTTACAGAGCTTTCCAGTACTTTCTCCTAGTTCCTGAGATAATAAGCAGATAAATCTACCATGAGTTCCCTCCAACGACCTCTTCACCTTGTTACATCTGGGTTATTCTTCAGTCGTGTCACAACTCAGGATTGATCTAAGAAATGTCAACAGAATGGCTCATTTGTCTTGTATCACGACTCTTCCTTTTAATCAAACGATGATAGTACTACATCATGTAAGATAATTGTTGGTTTATCTCGAACAGTTGCGTCTCTAATTTTACAATTGCCATCGGAAGATAAGATAAGCAATAATCGTACCGATAATTGACTAATTTATTAATTGCGGTGACACTGCCCCAAAAAAGATGTCACACTGGATTTATGGTCGTTAGAGATAACTTTGGGGAGAGTTTACACGGGTTGTTCAGATATCTTTATCGCCCTGCTTCGCTGTAGGTGAAATGAAAAAACCAGTAAATTTCAATACTTGAATGCTTGTTTCAATATAGTGTGCCATTTTCATATTTTTAACTATTCTTAATTAGTTACCGAAAATATGTTATATTTTTTCATATTTGTCAAATTTTCTGATTGATATGAATAGAATAGAATAGAATGTATCCAATTTTTTCAATAAAGATCTTATTTCTGATCCTTCCATCAGAGTTCCTGGTTTTGACCTTCCCAGGAGAATATGGTCTGTTCTAAATCGCATTAGAACAGGCCATGGACGATGCAATAGCATGCTCTTCCGATGGAATTCGGTTGAGAGTGTGGGGAAAATGAGGAGACTATAGAACATCTTATTAATAGTTGTCCCATTTATAAATTTCAAGATGGTTTCGAGGCTATACATAAAGTAACAAATGCATTTCTAAAATTGGCGGTTAATTTCAAAATAATTTGATTTATTCTGAATAATCGGTTTCTTTTCTGCTTTTGTCTTTTTCATTTCAGATTAAGAATTGCGAGCCGTTTTGGGAAGAATCTGTTTATCTGAGCCCATCGACGGATAACATGAAGATGATCACATAGATGTCTTTCAAGATTTTGCTGATATTTAATATTTTATGTTATTTTTTTTTTACGGGGAGACAGGTTTTTTCGGCTGAGGTTTTTTTCCTCTGGTTCTATAGTATCGTATGATACTAGTGATGATAGTATCGTATGATTCTAAAGTATCATACGAAGAATGTTATGATACCCCGTTCTTTTTTTACCTCAGCTTAGGTACTTCTTCTTGTTTTCTCAATTTCTTCAAATTATATCACTAATAATTGTCCGATTTATTTTCTATGTTTAATGTAGAGTTTGATATTTCTTCAGGTTGTTCCACATAAGGTTTAATTCACACTGAGGGATATCTTAGAGTAGTTGTTTTTTTTTTTTGATTAAATATTTTTCTATCATAGAAAAAGCAAGTTGAACTTGGGAATTCATAAAAAATGACTTCTCTTTTGTTTTTCATCGTATTTTGGGAATTTTTTTATTTGTTGTAATTTTGTTGATGAATTTTCCACCGAAAAATGGCTTTTTCTACCCCCCTCTGGCTATTTTTCTAAAATACACTTGTAGTTAATATTTAAAAAAAATTGACACAGTAAAACCTGGCCTGATACTGTAAAAGCTAACAATCAATTAACACCATCTAGGTAGAACCATCGAGATAAAAAAAGAACTTCTTCTTCTTCGTTAATAAAGGCCTTCTCCGAAGTAATCGAAAACCAATAAACAAATAGGGTCGATTCCGAACAACAATTTATTTCGGATAATCCAATTAATACAAGAGTGTACATTCCTGTTGACGTCAGAGATAACCGGTTGGTCGAACAACTTGACACCGGTATACCGTACCTAATTAATGCCCCAATTGGGCGCATGGTAAATTAGGGACATGGGATAAACAAGCGCATTCGGTGTCGGTCCTAAATCGTTTTCGAAGATCTTCCAAGGTCTTGTATCGAGTTTTGTCGATAGGAGGCGGCGAATTTTTTTTATGGCCAGAAGCCCGATTCCGCATCTGTCAAAGTAGAAATGTCAAATGTCAATGTCGATGTCAGTGTCATTTATAAGGTTTAGGCTATTGAGCTTTCTCCCTTCCTCAAGGCCACAAAAAATGGTTTTTAATTATCGGGAAGTTGATGTCTAAACAGAATTATATTATTGTCGAATTTGACAGCTTGCTGTCCAGACTCTATGTTCGAAGTTTAACCTCGAAATTTCACGGTTTCTATGACCGTTTCCATCACCGATGTCGTTTTCCGTTCGGGAAATAAAAAGAAGGGGAATATTTATTGCGTTCGGGCAGAATTGATGGCATTGCGTGGCCCTGGGCATTTTCATACCGAAAGCCAATATCATATAAACCAAATCGGAACCCTCGCAGAAAGTTTTTCGCGCAATATATCGTCATAAAGGGCGCGATAAACTAAACAGAAAAGTTGTCTTTCACTATAACGGAAAAATCACCCCGGGACTAGCAGATATGACTCCGCGACTTGAGATGCTGGAACAGCGTCGGACTCGGCAATATTGCTTCCGGTGTCAACAGGGACGTCGGTCTGCTTGCTTGTAAAGAATTGATGAGAAAATTTTTTTTTCAATTTTTATCTTTGAACTTTCATAGCATACGCATTATTCTATGGTACTCCGTTGTTCTAGAACTAAACTAAGACTTTTTAACTTGGTAAAGCATACATAGTATAGCAAGGAGAAAATTCCGCGTACACGTGCTTTAGGCATTTTAACAACAACTAAACAAAAACTTTGGATCTCCTTCAGGAGCTGGTTTGGAAAAATTTGCAAAAAACGACTACAATAAAAAAAGGATAGATAGAAAACTGAAAAATAGTAGGAGTTTGTTCAGTAAAAAATTTTCGTATCACCTTAATAATTAATAATAATAATTAATTAATCTCAAATTTATTCTACAGCTGAAGGTGTTCTCAATGATAATAATTTTTATCAGAATTATGCATGCATATGCTGTCCACTTTCAACGTTTTTCTTCAATACAGATGTTTTTTCCCAGCAGGAATAAAAACAGATGATATTATCAGATTTTGAATGTATTGGCTCCATTCTAAAATCAGTTGTTCTCGATCAATTCTAGTGATCAATAGTTTTTCTTTCGTTTAAATTTCTACACTCGATCGCTATGCAACGCGAAACACGCAATTTGACCCAAGAGGAATGTGCCCAAGCTGTAGTTTTGCGAGAAGAAGGGTGGACATACACAAAAATTGCAGAAAGGTTTGGAGTTTCCCATACAAGTGTGTCCAGAATGTTGCAGCGATTCAGGGAGACAGGTATGAATGTCTGAAGACCAGGACAGGGTAGACCACGGGTAACAACTGCCATTCAAGAACGTTACTTGAGAGTTTCTTCGTTGAGACAACGGTTTGCAACCGCTCGCCTCCTTCGAAATCAGCTTGAGCAAACTCATGGTGTGCAATTAGCACTTAGACAATAAGAAATCGCCTCAGAGAATATGATTTAAGGCCTCGTGTCGCGGCAAGAGGCCCAGCTCTTGCCCAGCCCATCGAAGGGCGCGTTTGGATTTTGCGAGAGAGCATATTCTTTGGGAAGGGGCCGTTTGGGAAAGAGTTCTCTTCACAGATGAGTCTAGATTCTGCCTCTACCATTGTGATCGACGTTCCCTTGTATACAAACGTCCACATCAAAGATATGGCCAGTGAAATTTCCTGAATACTACTGGTTTCGGGGGAGGATCGATTATGGTATGGGGTGGAATATCTCTGACTGCTCGCACAGACCTAGTGGTCGTTGATAATGGAGCTATGAATGCTGATAAGTATATAAGGAACATTCTTGAATAGCATGTAGTGCCATTTGCCCCATACATTGGTGAAAATTTCATTTTTATGGACGATAATGCCAGACCCCATCGAGCGCGCATCGTTCAGGCGCACCATGAAGAGGTTGTAGTCTCTCGAATGGAATGGCCAGCAAGAAGTCCAGATCTCAGTCCGATTGAGCAGGTTTGGGACAACCTCAATAGAAGGCTGAGAAGTTCAGAAAATCATCCAGCTAGTCTTAATGACTTAGGAATCCAACTCGGAGAAATCTGGGAAGGATTAGATCAGAACATTTAAAGATCATTTATTTTGAGTTTGAACCGTCTATGCCGAGCTGTAATTCACGCAAGGGGTGGAAATACTAAGTATTAAATGACTTCTCAGCATTTCGGTATTTTGAAAATTGTTCATTTCTCTTCTTTCACATAAGATTCGGTGAAATCCTGAATTTTTCTTCCATTTAATGTGTCTTGCTTCGTTCAAAATCTTCCCGAGAAAATATAAAAAAATAAGTTATAAAGTCAATGTAGAGTCAACTTTCATTAAAATTGAGATTTTCAGAATGTGCTTTAATTTTTTCGCGAAGTGTATGTTTTACCAAAAAAAAAAAATTAAATTAAAACAGCTAGTTCTGGGTTATGTCGGCCTCTGACTACAACCCTGTAGGGCGACAATACAAGGTGAAAATCTCAAATTTCAGGGAAAGGCCAGACCTCCTTTCTTTATGTCTCCCGCAACAATACTTGTGTGTAAAATCGAACGATATAAATTGAATGCATCAGCCGAACGATCGACTTGGGGCCGATAGCCTATTGTTGAAACAACAGAAGGTTGAACAAAACATGGCGACAATTATTTTCAATCGGTGATATTGCGGTTTCCTTTTTTCCGGCAAAAGATCAAGTTTCCAATTCCTATCGCGCGGAAACTGCGCTTCGGGGACAGTTTGACGCTGTTAGATAAATCTGGCCGATTTAAAAACATTTTTCAATTTCATTTTATGTCTCATTCCCTGTTACGGTCGCTGCGAAGGTGGAGTATAGTCATTTGAAGTGCTGAGAAGTTGTAACCGAGGAATTGACGGGTTTTTGGTTCCGTAAAAATCGCAAGAATAAAAAAAAATAGTTTGAAGCAATGGTATCGGGAATGGAAAGAGAAAGTTATTATTGCCTTCTTCAATCGGAAATTCAAAATTGGTGAATAGATTTTGTCCAAGGGCGCCGGCAGGATTTTATTCAGGGGGGTGCAGAAAGATTGTTTCCACCAACTACCCCCGCGTAACTTTTTTTACGAAAAATAACGAATTACATTTCGAAACTACAATCAGTGGTGTGTTTATTTAATTTAAATACACTGAGAGAACAGTTTATTT
Source organism: Hippodamia convergens (assembly GCA_038502775.1). Classification (NCBI taxonomy): domain Eukaryota; kingdom Metazoa; phylum Arthropoda; class Insecta; order Coleoptera; family Coccinellidae; genus Hippodamia; species Hippodamia convergens. The sequence goes on along the minus strand of CM076611.1, from coordinate 32,318,354 downwards.
GATAAATAATATAAGTCAAAATAAAAAATATTGTTACGAATCTAGAAAGATCTCGAAAACTCGACCAGGAAGTGATAACGTCACGTTATTTCTTCGAAAGAAAAATTTTTTTTTTCAAAAGCCAGGGGGGTGCATGTGCACCTCCTTGCACCCTCCTCCCGGCGCCCATGATTTTGTCCCGTAGATTTTCTTATATTATTAGATTATAGTTATGTATTTATAAGACAAGTGCAGAAGGCATTGATTTTCTTCTATACGATTTCAAAAATGAAAAACAAGTATTCATTTATTTTGATTGAATAATTTTAAAAATATCGTTAAGTGATTTTTGCATTGGAAATTATTAAGTGGCAGAACTGTTTTCTCTCTTACAAATTTGACAGATACTAAGAAATTCTCGTATGATTTCGTTCTATAAGATTTGGTAGAATGAACTGATTTGACACAGAATTAGGTAAAAATATAACATTCATATAATTCATTATGTACCTATGTCAAACCAAAGTAGATAAAGATCTGATATTTCCAGTAGTAATCCTGTAAATATTCAGTAAAAATCCTGGTAGAGAGAGTTGCATCAGTTTTTGACACTTGAACACTGTTGAGCCAAAGAGCAACAATCATCAGCATGACAAAAGTATGTGCATATGAAAATATGAAGTACCTTCACCAAGATAGTTTCTGAAGAATCTTACCTCTAGAAGTAAATTATCCAAAAGGGCTATGAAATTCATGAAAGATGAATCTAACTCTATGTTATTCAGGATTGAAATGATGTTTTCTCTATTTCAGTATCGTAATGGCTTCATTACAGTACTAAAAGTAGTGCTGTAATGAAACCCATTACAGCATTGTTTTCGGTTATATTTTTCGTTTTATGATTGTCAGTACTGACCTCCGATCGAATTAAGTTTCGAATCAAACCAATTCCGTGATCTGTCAAATTTCGTATGTCACACCAACTGCCAAGATACAAAACGAAAGTCACTGATCTGAATTTTCATTCGAATTTCGAGAATATTCCACAAAAATTGACTGAAATAGAGAAAATACCGTCTAATACTCGTTACAGAAGGCAATTCCAACACTCATGCTATCGAAAACTCGCTCCTTCGTCGCTCGTTTTCGAACTTCGCATTCTTGTTGGAATAAGAGCTCATTCTGCAACTTGTTTCAGAATATACTATTCTCTATTTCAGTATCGTGATGAGTTCATTACAGTACTAAAAATAGTGCTGTAATGAAACTCATTACAGCATTGTTTTCAGTTATATTTTTCGTTTTGTGGTTGTCAGTACTGACCTCAGACCCTCTCAATTTTCAAATCAAATCAATTTAAATTCCGTAATCTGTCAAATTTCGTAAGTCACGCTAATTGCCAAGGTACAATACAAAAGTCACTAATCTGAATTTCTATTTGAATTTCGAGAGTATTTCACAAAACTTGACTGAAATAGAGAAACTATCGTCTAATATTCGTTGCAGAAGGCAATTCCAACACTCATGCTTTCGAAAACTCGCTCGTTTTCGAATTTCGCATTCGTATTGGAATAGGAGCTCATTCTGCAACTTGTTTTAGAAAATACTATTCTATACTTTTCAAATGTGATCACGAATCTTAGGTTTCATTTAAATATCACTTTCTCGGAGTTTTTAATCTTCAGAAAAGTTCATACTTTTTATAATTAGTACAGGCAGTATTATTTGCGAATGTGCCTTGTTGGAGACCATAATTCAAAATTATGGGGTTACTTCTATTGTTATCAGTTTTCTATTATTTCAACCAAGCAAATATACGAAATCTGATTTTTGGAACATTCAGAATGTATATACTTTTGATGCATACCGAAGCCGTGTCTTCATTTCGAAATCTGTATCATACCTTTGCAATGCTGACCAACAAGCTATCCACTCGTCTAATCAGTCACCTTGGACAAATAATTAAAAGCGATTCACACCGTGTAGAAGCAGCAATTAGTAAAGAATAAATCATAGCCGTGAAATAGTGTGCTACGGTCCGAACAAATGAAGTCAGGGGGAACCATTAAACAAGTGAACATCTTGATAAAGGTAACATTTCTATGGCAAGATGAACGATCCCACTTAGGCATAAACATTAATTTTAACCTAACAGCTCGGTCTTAGTTCTTTTATATCAGATTACATCTGATTCCGAGAAAAACCTCACCATTTAAGGTAAACGCTCTCCAGTCTTGGTTAAGTCGTCACCGGATGGTTTCGTTTTCATATAATCCTGTTTTCGAGGTTTCTGGGAGGAGACATTCTCTGGAGTGTGCAGTTCTGTACTCTGATGAAATAGTTCAAAAAAATTCGAAACGTATGTCGGTATAAAATAGGCTATTTGAAGAGGATGATATCCAAATGGAGACACTGCAGAAAATCTGACAGCAATTGGTTGTCAACTTATTGTATCAAATGATATTCAACTTTTGCTTTTTCCAAATCATTATAATAGAAAATTTCGTGTGTTGATAAAACATTGCTTTTTAATGGAAAGAAATACAGTGCAAATCAAAGCATTGCAAACCGGACTACCATCATAGACATACATATACTATCATTATTATCAATAAAGAACCTTTTCTGGGCCTTGAGCAACGTCGAAAAATTTCATGTTGGTGGAATTAAAAATTGAGGTAAAGGAGAAACTACTCGGTATTTCTCAACTGCTGGTCCAAGTTTTTATCTTCTTGAAGCTCAAATGACGACTTAAAGCACCTGTTTGGAGCCGATGCAACTCATAAAAGTTGACCATATTGAGGATGACACAAAAATAGTATATTCTAAAACAAGTTGCAGAATGAGCTCCTATTCCAACACGAATGCGAAGTTCGAAAACGAGCGACGAAGGAGCGAGTTTTCGATAGCAGGAGTGTTGGAATTGCCTTCTGCAACGAGTATTAGACGGTATTTTCTCTATTTCAGTCAATTTTTGTGAAAACCTCTCGAAATTCAAATGAAAATTCAGATTAGTGACTTTTGTTTTGTATCTTGGCAGTTGGTGTGACATACGAAATTTGACAGATCACGGAATTTGAATTCATTTGATTCGAAACTTGATTCGATCGGAGGTCAGTACTGACAATCATGAAACGAAAAATATAACTGAAAACAATGCTGTAATGAGTTTCATTACAGCACTACTTTTAGTACTGTAATGAACTCATTACGATACTGAAATAGAGAAAAACAATTTTTGATATTGAATTATTTTACTCCTTATTTTGTATGTAAGGAACATACTATCTTTATCCAAAATCTTTAAGAATAAATGATTAAAACTCGTTGTTATTTCGCCGGGGTACTGAATACATTCAATTTCTTCGACATAACCATATTTTTTCTGACTCAGCAATATGGCCAGACTATCAGCCTTAATATATGCAAGAAGTATTAATTGATACTTAAAAGTTGTTCATTAAAATCTCGCAGCGCTGGAGTGTTAAAGATCATCTAATTAAAAGCATAAACGGAAACACGGCATCCATAAAATAAAACAACGACTTTATTAAATCGTCAGGTTAACTGGTCCTAAACAGATGTCTGCATTTGTACCTGTTTCGAGGCATCCCAAAAATTCGTTCTACGAATTCTCGAAAAAAGCGTGAAACCGGCCGGTATCAGAGGTGTAGTCGAGTTTACAATCTTTATTATTTCTCTGTTGTTATTTTATGGGACATTTCATTGTTGCGGAATCCGATCCATCATGGTCTTTCGGCCATATGACAGATACAGGGTAGGCCTGTTGTGGGCAATTATTAATTAGTGGAAATCTCTCTATTTTGAAGAACTTTATATATACTTCTTGTTGGTTAGGAGCTTTATAATTCAAGATTGACTGTAAAGTTTATTATGAATTTTTTTTGTTTGATGAAAATAATATCCTTCTTTTCGACTAAGGCCAATTGGTGTCGCTAAAGTTAGCTTTGTCGTTTTTTTTTGGCAAAATTCTAATTGGGAATATTTAAACAGTGATGGGTTGATATATTGTAATGAATATATTATGGAAATGAAAAAAATAGAGATGTTTTCCATTGATTGGCTAAAATAAATCAGAGAAATTCATTAATTGCCATCCAATTAAGATAAACGATTCTTCGAACGATGACACATAGTTTAATAGTTTATTTTATCAATAAATTCCCGAGAGAAAATTAATGCAGTGCTGAAAAAATTGTGTAAAACAGGTTCCACAACTTCGAAACGTATAAATAGATATCCTGGTCCTAATATCGTCCGAAATTTCACTTTCATACTGAATCAGAGTTATTCGAGAAAATGGATTTCTTTATTCAGACGTTTTTCTTGTGTTGGTAGAAGTGATTGTTAGTTTTCAGGCTTCACGTGAAAACTGATTTGAATGAAATTACAGGAGGTTTCACAATATCTGAAAAAGGAAGGAAATTTGAAAGAAATATGTTTGATATTTTTGAAATATATCACAATGATTTTGCATCTTCTTCATCAAAAACTATACAGGGTTATTCACGAATATGGCTCTATAGAATATTTTTAGGAAAGACACAAGATTCAGGATTGAAATGAGGTGAGCTTCAAGTAAAAAGACGACTTCTCGTATATTTTTTGGAGGTTCTAGGACTTCCGGTTTTTCCGGAAGTGACATCAACTTTCGTTTTTCAAATGGGAAGACCCATTTTTTATTGCATAAATAGATTCTCCATTGAATTCTGAGTCGTTTTGATTCCAAATCTTTTGAATGTCCAAGTCCTTTAAATGAGGAAATACGAAAAAAAAATCTCAGAATTGAACTTTGTTGAAATACAGACAACTTCGAATTTTTTTTTCATTAAAAATTCTCATTTTTGAGAATCTCCGGAAGAAAGGCTGTGCTTCTTTTCCGAAAGCGTGATTTTCATAATATGATAAAGGAGGACACAAATTCTTTGTCAAAGTTAGAAGTGACGAAACATCAACTATAGAAAATATTTTCTCGATAACAGAGATTTCCAAAAGTTTCACTTCACCGCTAATTATTTTGCAGTAAAAACACATTCGGAATGAGATTGAAAATTTAAGACAAAATCGTTTTTCCTGAATATCTCGAAAAATATTTATTTTGGGATAAAAGTCTTGGACGTATGCTCCTATTATTTTTTGACGAAAATTTCGGAAATGCTTCGAAAAAATGGGGTTCCAATTTGAAAAAAAAAGATTTTTTGATGTTTTGTCACTTCTAACTTTGACAAAGAATTCGTGACCCCCTGTATCATATTCTGAAAATCACGCTATCGGAAAAGAAGAATCAGCCTTTCTTCTTGGAGATTCTCAAAAATGAGAATTTTGAATGAAAAAACCTCGAAGTTGTCTGTATTTCAACAGAGTTCAATTTTGAGATTTTTTTTCGTATTTCCTCATTTAAACAGAATTTTCTCGGAAAAATTCAAACTTTTGGAATCAAAAACACTCGGAATTCAATGGAGAATCTATTATGCAATAGGAAATGGGTCTTCCCATTTGATGTCACTTCCGGGAAAACCGGAAGTGCTAGAACCTTCAAAACCTTCAAAAAATATACGAGAAGTTGTGTTCTTACTTGAAGTTCACCTTTAGAATTTCAATCCTGATTCTTGTGTCATTCCTAAAAATATTCTATAGAGCCATATTCGTGAATAACCCTGTATATGATGATGAATTCCTAAGTTTCTGTTTAGATTTTTTGTGTTTGACAATAGTTAAAATCATTTTGGATCTCATGATACTGTCATTGATGTTTCTATTGAATAAAGCTTGTAAAACATTTTAAAATGGTAGACCAAACTAAAGTTCACCCAAACTTGGATATACAAAACAAAAAAAGTAATACTCAGATTAAGGAAAGTAAAAGTAAAACATAAAATGAAGGAATTATAATTGAAAGTGGATAAGGTCAATTTTAATAAAACCATGGAAGCTTAGAACCAACGTTTTTTTTATAAATTTGAAACTGAGATCTTTGTTATTAATTGAAGGAAAGTTCACAAAGAACATTCACCACATTGTTGTGTTTAGGACCCGTTGCCATCGCATTCTGAGTATCAAGTTCCATAGTCCACTCCTATCTGATACTCCTGTTTTAACGATCTCGTCGTGTGTATATTTCTTATATATTATACGGAGGTATTTATGGAACTGGTTTCAAAGATTCGGTCCTACTGAAAATTGCCGCTTCTTATGTATTCAAGATAAGGCAACAAGCATACTGGACGCCTGTTTCGAAACGGAATCTTCAGAGAAGTCCACAATTATCTAAGACGATTCTTAATTAGTTGGAAACATGTCGGCAGATAAGGCAACAAAGCTTTATTGGGTAGAGAGGCAGCTTTTTGTTGCTTTGACGATTAAAATTCAAATTTCCCGGCCAAGACGTTATTCAGTCTTGGCTTTCGATATTATCTTCATGACAACTCAATCTTGCTGCCATTGTATCAGGTATTTTTGGTTGACAGATTTCATGAAATACCGCTAATGAAACTTTTTTAATTTTGGTCGAAGTACCCATATACAGGGCGTCAAAAGACAAAGTTGATCGCGTAATAATGAAAATGAGTAGAGGAAACATGAATGGCGGGACCAGATCGTTCCAAAAGGGTTATAACAACGATCTGAAGAACGAGCATCATAGAGGAAGTCAATGAAATATTCGCGTTCAAGAGACATGTGAGTAAATCTTCTAGAAAGACATAAACAACAGACGTACGACAGCCCACACCACGATAATTCTCTCTATAATGACAAGATGTTTGTGTTAAACTAGCAATATTATAATGAAAGTGGTTATTAAATATTAAACAAGCATAAATTACTTCGGATTCCTCAACGTCTGACACAACTTCTACTTTATAGTAGTGTTCATTACATATATGTACGTATATACAGAGAGATACGCAAGCAAAGTGAACAAAGACTCACTCTGATCTACAGGAAACAACAATTGATCGAGATTCCTCTTGATTCGAAATTTCACGATCATGTTTTTTGTATATACAACTGTCCTATTTTGATGATGAAATGGACGAATTTGCAATGACAATAAACTTCAAAATTCATTTTACTATCAAATAATCAAAAGGTTGATGTGAACGGCAAACGTTGCCAACGTTATGATTACTAACAAATGAGAAAAGACGGTGTAATTTGAATTTAGTTCCTGTCCAATTTTCGTCTTTGGTTTTTAACTGCTTAATATGTTTGTCGAGAGTCCAATTATTAATAAGTGACGATTTGGTTGTTCCTCTGGATATTAAAGAGTCTGCAAGAAGAGCAAATCTGGAACTCCTACCTAAAAAATCTGTTCAGCAGTACGATATTGCATACAACAATTTCCTGGCCTGCTGTAAATTAAAAAATGTAGGAGGGAACTTCGATGAAACTGTTTTCCTGGCATACTCAGAAGAAAAATGAAAAATATGGATGTATGTGAATATTTTAAGGTTATAGCATATTTAAAACAGAAAAGTGAAGGATATCGTCCCAAAAAATCGAAAATTCTCACTCTTGAACAAGTTGAAAAGTTTATAAAGGAGGCACCAGATGAGAAATACTTGATGGTTAAGGTTGCAACTATTTATCAGTGAAAGAAATCGAAATAACAAATAAATCATTAGTTATACAAATTCCAAATACAAAAACGAAAGTTGGTTGTTATTTCAGTATTAATGGGGAATATGTAGACTATTTTCATAAGTACTCTGCACTGCGCCCTTCTGTCATTAAACATCGTTGTTTTTTCCTGAAATACATTAATTATAAATGCACTGCCATTCCAGTTAGTATTAATACATTTGGGAAAATTTCATCTGTTGTTGCCAAATTCCTGTAACTGCCAGAACCAAAGTATTATACAGGACACTGTTTTCGAAGATCCTCCGCTTCATTGCTAGCAGAATCAGGAGCAAATATTACAGATATAAAAAACATGGTGGATGGAAGTCTACGACGGTAACCGAGGGCTATGTTGATCATTCCATTGCATATAGAAATGACATTGCTGAAAAAATTCTCCCAACCTCAACAGATTTTGGATCATCATCATCCAATATTGTTCTTCCGGTTTCTACAAGTACTGATTGATGGTGCTGAGGATTGTAATAATGTGTTGCGAAGCTCCCTAACGTCACAGGGCATTAATGTAAGTAATTGTTCTAGTTTTACGATTAATATTAATTTTCATAAGTAATGATTGTTAAATATTGATAATATAAATTTGCAATTGCTGAATTTTTCTCATAAGAAAATGGAGTGCTAAAAATATTTTTAACACGCTTCCACGTGAACAATCAATTTTAATATTGTCTGCTGTCATTAAAAGTGTCACTTTTAATGGCAAGTGTACAAAAAAATTTTTAAAAGGTTTAATGAAAACTTTTCCATAATGAAATCATTCAGATAGTTCCATCAGGTTCAAGTCTGTTTGGAGTATTGCTCACTGAGCTCTTGGAGGTGGAGAAGTGGTTGAACAGCTACCAGAACCAATTTAAGGCTAACCTCTTGCACATAATCTCTATTAATAAACATTTCAATTTCGCGATTTGAATTTTCTATTTAAGCAATTTGACACAGCTCAGGGAGATGCCAATCGAATTACAACATTTGCGAGACAATTTGTTCAAAGCAGGCCAGTTTTAATGAGATTAGGTGGAAACGGAAACCCAACACGTTGCTCAGTACGACTCGAAATTAATTGGAGCTGGTCAAATTTCGAACGCGGTGGCATATTGGAATAAATTGGCAGCAAATCGTAAAGCTGATCAGCCAATTGGAAATCTCATTTTGTCCGGTTGACCAAAACGATAAAGTGATGGATTTACAGCATGAATCCGAGGAATTCATCGGCGATCACGTTCTGGAGTTATTCTTACCTATTTGTAATTGCCGGAAGCGTGTTCTTATGGTTCATTTTCAACAATTAACTTCTTGATTACCTGATTTCTGTTTTTGATTCCGCATTGACTCCCAGAGGATAGAGCTTATTTCCCTATTCCCTCTGAAAATAACACTATGAATTATACACTGCTCAAAAAATTAACGCACATTATGGAAATCTCAAATTTATCCTACAACTGAAGGTGTTCTCAATGATAAATATTTTTATTAGAATTGCACATGCATATGTTGTCCACTTTCAACGTTTTTCACAATACAGATGTTTTTTCCCAGCAGGAATAAAGAAAGATGATATTATCAAATTTTAAATGTATTGGCTTCATTCTGAAATCAGTTGTTCTCGATCAATTCTAGTGATCAATAGTTTTTCTTTCGTTTGATTTTCTACACTCGGTCACTATGCAACGCGAAACACGCAATTTGACCCAAGAGGAATGTGCCCAAGCGGTAGTTTTGCGAGAAAAAGGGTGGATATACACAAGAATTGCAGAAAGGTTTGGAGTTTCCCATACAAGTGTGTCCAGAATGTTGCAGCGATTCAGGGAGACAGGTTTGAATGTCCGAAGACCAGGACAGGGTAGACCACGGGTAACAACTGCCATTCAAGAACGTTACTTGAGAGTTTTTTTGTTGAGACAACGGTTTGCAAACGCTCGCCTCCTTCAAAATCAGCTTGAGCAAATTCCTGGGGTGCAAATTAGCACTCAGACAATAAGAAATTGCCTCAGAGAATATGATTTAAGGCTTCGTGTCGCGGCAAGAGGCCCAGCTCTTACCCCAGCCCATCGAAGGGCGCGTTTGTCTTTTGCGAGAGAGCGTATCCATTGGGAAGAGGCCGATTGGGAAAGAGTTCTCTTCACAGCTTAATCTAGGTTCTGCCTCTACCATTGTGATCGACGTTCCGTCGTATACAGACGTCCACATGAAAGATATGCTCAGCAGTGCAATTTCCTGAATAATACTGGTTTCAGGGGAGGATCGATTATGGTGTGGGGTGGAATATCTTCGACTGCTCGCACAGACCTAGTGGTCGTTGATAATGGAGCTATGAATGCTGATAAGAATATAAGGAACATTTTTGAAGAGCATGTAGTGCCATTTGCCCCATACATTAGTGAAAATTTCATTTTTTATGGACGATAATGCCAGACCCCATCGTGCGCGCATCGTGCAGGAGTACCTTGAGGAGGTTGAAGTCTCTCCAATGGAATGGCCAGCAAGAAGTCCAGATCTCAATCTGATTGAGCAGGTTTGGGACAACCTCAATAGAAGGCTGAGAAGTTCTGAAAATCATCCAGCTACTCTCAATGACTTAAGAATCCAACTCGGAGAAATCTGGGAAGGATTAGATCAGAACATTTTAAGATCGCTCATTTTGAGTATGAACCGTAGTTGCCGAGCTGTAATTAACGCAAGGGGTGGAAATACCAAGTATTAAATCACTTATCAGCATTTCAGTATTTTGAAAATTGTTCATTTCTCTTCTTTCACATAAGATTCGGTGAAATCCTGAATTTTTCTTCTATTTGATGTGTCTTGTTTCGTCCAAAACCTTCCCGAGAGAACATAAAAAATAAGTTATAAAGTCAATGTAGGGTTAACTTTCATTAAAATTGAGATTTTCAGAATGTGCGTTAATTTTTTTGCGCAGTGTATATGGTAAATATCCAAAACAAGAGTTTCTTGTCTGAAAAACATTCTCACTTACCCTTTTCATTGATACGAGTTTTTTGTTTCATCGTTAAGCATCTTCCGGAGAATAACTGATAAGGGATTTTCCATAAAAAAAACTGAAGATTAAAAATGGAGTCTTGAGTTTTTATTGAACAACTCATGGTTATAAAAACTTCATTGCGTTAAAAGTAGATCAAATATCAAGAAAGTATGCAAAATTGTATTTGTTCTTGGAAATATTGTTCTGCGGAAACCCGTCTTACAATTCCTTTTAGAAATTCAAACCTTAGTCGCTTACATATGTAAAAGATATAAAAATAAAAATTCTTCCGTACTCCTCGGATCTTTTCGTGAACTGCTTCTTTATTATAATTTGGTGAAATTCAAAATCTTTTGAATATAGCTCCTCTGGCTATCACGATTTTTATCATTGTTATTACTGGGCTTATTCCGAGAACAAATGGCTGTTACACAGGTAAGTGCATGCATGTAGAACAACTAGTTACATTATGGAGTAGTAACAACGCGTGCTGTTCGTTATTCTTGGAATGTATCATCATTTTTATTACTATTTACATTACGAAGGTCCAGCAGGTCGAGCACAAATTATCGCTCTGGCAGCAATAAGAGAAGGAATTCTAGAAGATTTGAAATTTTACGGTCGAAGATAGAGACTCTCTATCTGTTATACCGTCCAAAGGTGTTCATAAAAAGTTTTGTTTAACAAAGGAAATGTCTTTGCTGAGCGTGGTCGAAAGTTGGATATTTTTCACTGCAAGTATACATACAGGGTATTTCAAAAAAAGGTGACCCCTCTCTAGGATAGATAGAAAACTGAAAAATAATAGCAGTTTGTTCAGTAGAACTGTGTACTTATTTGTGAAAATAGATAACATTTTGAACACCTACTCTTATTGAGTTTTTTTCATGTTTCTATCCTTTTTTAAAATTTTCTTGTAAATTTTTGTTCAATTTATTCATTTATCATTACTTTATACCAGAATCGATTATAACTATATAATTTTCAAATCAAAATATTCCGAAAAAGGTGCTCAGTATCGAGTTTAATCAAGAGTACCTTTTTGATGTGAAATTGAATGATGTTTAAGATCGCTCAAAATTCAGCTAAATAAATCTAATATCAAAAAAGTTATGTTCAAAATAACTTGGTACAAACCGTGTAACAAGAGCCCTCTATGAGAGTCAGACATCAAAACACATTCATTAGATGTATCAGCTTCCAAAACATATTCGTATAAAATTTCATTACAATGATGCCAGTAGTTTCGGCAAAATCGTAAAAAATGAGTATATTTTTTTCTTTTTCAACATTTTGTATCTTGAATACGGATGGCCTTACGGAAATTTTTTATAGAACAAACCCCTATTAATAATAATAATAATAAACGTTCTTTATTGGAAAAAGATCCAAAAGGCCATCGACCGAGGTCCTTCAGCCTGGTTACAAAAGAGAAATTATGGATAATTTACAAATTATTTGGCAAATAAGTGAGCAACAATATTTTCCCATATGTTGTTCAGAGGATATTTTCTGTGTGGACTTGAATTCTCGGTCCTGTTAGTGCAAAATTCTCTCAAGATTTGTATATTCTCTTCTTTCTGCGAAAATTTTGTCGACAGATCGTTGAGGCGTTGTTCAATCGGTTTGATATTTGTTTTTTCGTATAGAAGTTTGTGGAGGGGTTGAAGAGTTCATTCATTGGATGTCGCATTTTGGTGATGGCTCTGAGAGAGGTGGTTTCTGCGGTCTGGAGAATTTTCTTGGTGTTTTTATTTGATGACAGGTATATTGGGTGGCAATATTCCAAAAGTGGCCGACATATAGACTTATAGATATGTGCAGCTGTTTTTATGTTGATTCCTGAGTTTTTAAAGGTCAGACTGCGGAAAAACCCCTATTATTTTTCAGTATTCTATCTATCGTAGAGAGGGGGTCACCTTTTTTTGAAACACCCTGTATAATTGCTGTGATTTTTTTTATGATCGATTGAATTGTTTTAAAGTCTGATCGATATCTTCAGAACTGTGATCGATACATTCGAATAAAGTAAAAAGGATTGAAGCAGAAACAGAAATATAAAGATATTGAGTCACATTAAGGGGAGCTTCAACTTTTTGTGAATGAAAAGTGAAATTTTTGAATGATTTATAAAAAATTCTTCATTTAACTTTTTGATGAAACATTCAGTTGAAGGGTGATGTCAAAGAACTTTCAAACAATATGAAGACTAAGATTCATGACCATAAACTTGTTCATGGTAAAAAGTTCTGGATGTCATTTTCAAAAGTGTCGTATTTAATGTTTTTTTTTCATTTATCACGAAATTATAGGCTGTGTGACCCTCTCAATCTGTAAGCAACCCCCGCCATTGGCCAGCTTCCAATGAGACACCGATATACGCGTAACGCCACACCGAGTAACTTTTATCGTACTCAAAAAAATTAAAATTATGTTTTATAGCCGGTTGTCGTATTTCTCGCCAAGGGTGGCGGCCTCCTACGATCCATGAAATTGTTTCTTACTCCGTGGTTTTAAGTGGTGTTCGTAGGTATGTTTACGCAGCAAATGATGCAAAACTGGCTGATGATTTATGGGTATTGAACTCCGGTGGTCGACATGACACCGTGACAGGTCAATTATAACCATCCAGACGGAGATATTGGACTTAAACGGCGCGAAGCTGGATGGTCATGGCAACGTTCTGGGATATTGGATTTCGTCTTGGGCTGGGGCAGGTTATACCAGATGAAAATCCCGACCAAATCACAAGAACGCATCTTCAAAGCCAAAAAAATACACTGCGCAAAAAATTAACGCACATTCTGAAAATCTCAATTTCAATGAAAGTTAACTCTACATTGACTTTATAACTTATTTTTTATGTTCTCTCGGGAAGCTTTTGAACGAAACAGTAACGTTATAGAATGGCAGTTGTTACCCGTGGTCTACCCTGTCCTGGTCTTCGGACATTCATACCTGTCCCCCTGAATCGCTGCAACATTCTGGACACACTTGTATGGGAAACTCCAAACCTTTCTGCAATTCTTGTGTATGTCCACCCTACTTCTCGCAAAACTACCGCTTGTGCACATTCCTCTTGGGCCAAATTGCGTGTTTCGTGTTGCATAGCGATCGAGTGTAGAAAATCAAACGAAAGATAAACTACTGATCACTAGAAGTGATCGAGAACAACTGATTTTAGAATGCAGCCAATACATTCAAAATCTGATAATATCATCTTTTTTTTCCTGCTGGGAAAAAACATCTGTATCGAAGAAAAACGTTGAAAGTGGATAACATATGCATGCGTAATTCTGATAAAAATAATTATCATTGGGAACACCTTCAGTTGTAGGATAAATTTGAGATTTCCATAATGTGCTTTATTTTTTTTGCACAGTGTATTAGGTACCTAATTACAAAACTGTCTCGGGCTCATACCCAACTTTCTTCTCACTTGGCGATATATTTCAAACGTTCAATAAAATATTAAAGCAATAAGTTGTCACATAGCCAAATTTCCTCAAGTATTTCGCTTTCACATACTCCGAAAGAATACATCATATACATTTCAAGGTAATAAAGATTTACATTTTATTGTACGTTTCGTGTCGTTAAAAGTTTATATGAGCGTTTGTTGAGCGTTCCAGCTAGAATTCTCAAACTGAGGACGATTTAACACACAGCATTAAGAGTTGTTCAACTCCTAATATGGGTCCCAATAAATGTCGCCGATAAATACTATCACTGTTGTTGATTATTCTGTCTTTATCGTTCATTTATCTTCTCAGTTTTGTGTTCGAGGACTACAAGGATAATAAGGACCGATTCTCGAACTCAACACCTGGTCCAGAGAAGTATGGTGCTTGAATTCCTGTCATTAGAAGGAATGGGTACCGGTTTCTTGACCGAGAGCAAGAATTTGAAAAGACCATAAAGCACCTCGCGATGAGACATTTGTGGATATTTTAAATGAACGAAAGAGCAATAATGCTGAATCAGTTATGAACTTATTCATTTATTTAACAAGTGAGCATGTCTTTAATTTAGATAAATAAACAGAACACTATATTTCCAAATAATTTAAAAAATCGAATGAATAATCGTAACATAAAATATGAGCGATATACAGGGTTATTCACGAATATGGCTCTATAGAATATTTTAGGAAAGACGCAAGATTCAGGATTGAAATTCTAAAGGTGACCTTCAAGTAAAAAGACTACCATATACAGGATTATTCACGAATATGGATAGCTCTATAGGGCCATCGAATGAATAATCGTAACATAAATTATGAGCGAATATACAGGGTTATTCACAAATATGGCTCTATGAAATATTTTTAGGGAAGACACAAGATTCAGGATGAGCTTCAAGTAAGAAGACGACTTCTCGTATATTTTTCGAAGGTTCTAGGATGTCTAGTGACTTCAACTTTCGTTTTTCAAATGGGGAGACCCAATTTTCATTTCATAAATAGATTCTCCATTGAACTCTGAGTGTTTTTGATTCCAAAAGTTTGAATTTTCCCGAGAAAATTCTCTTTAAATGAGGAAATACGAAAAAAAAATCTCAAAATTGAATTCTGTGGAATGCAGACAACTTCGAGGTTGCTCAATTAAAAATTCTCATTTTTGAGAATTTCCGAGAAGAAAGGCTGATGCTTCTTTTTCCATAGCGTGATTTTCAGAATATGATACAGGAGGTCACAAATTCTCTATCAAAGTTAGAAGTGACGAATCATCAAAAAATCGTTTTTCCTGAATATCTCGAATACTATTCATTTTGGGATAAAGTCTTGGACGTATGCTCCCATTATTTTTTGACGAATATTTCGAAAATTCTTCGAAAAAATGGGGTTCCAATTTGAAAAATAAACGATTTTCAGATGTTTCGTCACTTCCAACTTGTGACCTCCTGTATCATATTCTGAAAATCACGCTATCGGAAAAGAAGCATCAGCCTTTCTTCTGGGAGATTCTCAAAGAAGAGAATTTTCAATGAAAAACTTCGAAGTTGTCTGTATTTCAACAGAGTTCAATTTTGAGATTTTTTTTTCGTATTTCCTCATATAAAGAAAATTTTCTCGAGAAAATTCAAACTTTTGGAATTAAAAAGACTCAGAACTCAATGGAGAATCTATTTTAGCAATAAAAAGTGGGTCTTCCCATTTGAAAAACGAAAGTTGATGTCACTAGACATCCTAGAACCTTCAAAAAATATACGAGAAGTCGTCTTCTTACTTGAAGCTCATCCTGAATCTTGTGTCTTTCCTAAAAATATTTCATAGAGCCATATTCGTGAATAACCCTGTATATTCGCTCATAATTTATGTTACGATTATTCATTCGATGACCCTATAGAGCCATCCATATTCGTGAATAATCCTGTATATGGTATAAAATCGGATATTCTTCTCAATAAAGTAAAAGCGTTAATTTTTCATGTTAAGATCGAATAAGTTCAAAATTGCTTCATCATACGCGAAGGACCAAATCCTTATGAATAATATCGTATTAATTGAATCCATAAAATACTTCTTAAACTCGCCACGAATTATGAATAAGTCACTCAGTAATGTATCGTGGACAACCTTATAATTCCTTCATAAAAGATGATTGAGAATCTATGCATCGTTGATTCAGACTATTCTTCTCCTGAACAGGTAGGCGCATATAGTAATAAAAAACCAGTTATCATGTTGAAGAATTCCCCGGATACCCGGTGATAATTAAGAACTATTAAATAGAGAGGAAGAGGGTCAAGTTGAATCACTTCAAAATATACCTCATTAGAGCTGAGAGCAACAATACTGCCTTATTGAATGCGAGCTAAGTAGCCGACTTTGAATCAACAAAGTTCTGTGTCCGTATGTTAAACGGCTGTGATGAATCGACAGTTCTTCTTCTTCCTCCAGACTGGCTTGTTTAACAAGTTAATAAGCCAACAATCATTTAGCACATCAATCAGGACGGTCTGAAAAAAGTAGGCGCCCGTCAAATTCCTTTCTGATTGGTTGTTTGCCGGGGAATTAATAGGATTTTTTTGTTTATTTTACCTGTTAATTGTGTAAAATTCACGCGTTTATTTATTCATGGTTTGCCCCCCTGCGGGGCACATGCATAATACATCTTCCTTGGGACGTCTCGGAACCAGACGGGGTTTTTTACGTTTTGGGGTTGGCATCAGTGCAGGATCGTATTTTTCTTCCAGTTTGACATCTTGATATAACCAACAGCGACCATCAGATCTTATCTGATTAGCTCCGGTATTTAAGATTTCATTAATTTTCGGAGTGGGTAAGAAATTCGTATCACGTTACCAACGTGACGAGGTTAATTCAACCTATGGGGTTTGAAGCCCTGAATTTTCTTTCTAAAATGAGAGAAATAACGTGGATGTTGAAATCAATAGTTGGTTTCCAATTTTTTTAATAGTTCTTGATAGATACTGTTCCAACAGCATAAATTCTGATTTTTTCGAGGCTTTTGAGAAAGTCATTTGGACAGAAAAAGCTCAGGATGCAATATACTGCTCTACAAAAGTCAGGGAAGGTTTCCATTTTCTTCCCTTATTCTCCTGGACTTTCAGATTGTTTCAGGGTATTGGGGTTTTTTATCCGAGCAATATCTTATTTCCATCTATCTGTATCTCCAATTCAGGAAAACAATGGTGTTTTTTTTAAGCTATTGCATAGATGACATTAAGAGAGTCTTCCAGGCTTATTGGCCGTGGTCTATCAGGAATTCTTTCACCTAACGTTTGCATAGCTTTTATCTCACGCTTTGAGCGCGGCGACCGAATGTAGAAATTCCGTAACGAAAAAACCTAACACAGCCGTGTATCGTCGGTTCAGTTCGGCAGACTTCGGCACGGTGTTTGGGTGCTTGCGACTAGACGGCAAATATTTCATTAACATCGGATAGAAAATGTATAGCCTAACGCAAACATTTTCCATTAACTTCAGCTCTTGCTCTAACTATACATAGGTCGCAAGGTGGAACTTTTGACGAAAAAGTATATGAGTTTAGTAACTCACATTCTCAGGAACTCGTCTATGTTGCACTCTCTCGGGTGACTAATATTGAAAAATTGTATATTACGACAAAAAATGATAATTCTGCATTTAAGTTTTATCATAATCGAAGGCAAGCTGCATCGACTGCATCTTTGTTGCAAGAATTCAAAAGATTGTCTTTAAATAGTGTTCAGACGATAGCTCAAAGTGTCTTAAATTTCATTAGTAATAGAAATGGCATTTCAATAATGACTTTCAATTACCATAGTTCACATAATCGCAAATACGATTTACAATATTCAGTTACGAGACAAACCAATGTGTTACTACTTACCAAAACAGGCATGACGCGTGATAATCCGATTGAAATACCTAATTTCAATTGTATTGTTCAATTCAAACGGGGTACTGTTCCAAAAGGTGGGGTAGCTATTAACCAAAATCGTAATAATGTTACTAATATTATGACTCCGAATATTGAAATAAATATTGAAGACGTAAGCGATGTTAATCTTAGACGCTCATTTGTTGGAGATATTTGTGCATGCTTATGCAAACTTAGAAATGGCCTACACATAGTCATGGTAGCAATTTACATTTCTCCGAATCCAAAATTGGATGAGGTAGAGCATTTTATTCATCGCACTTCACTGGAGTACACTGAAGAAGGGCCAAAAATACTTGGTACAAATGGTAATAAATTTCCACTTATCTTGGCTGGCGATTTCAACATTAACTTCGCTGATGAAAAATCGGAGCGGTTGACAAATTTTCTTTCGGAAAAATTGAATTTGAAAATGAATAATGATCCACAAGAATCCACAACAAAATATAGGACCACTATTGACGCGGTATTTTCCAGATATTTAGAAGACATTAAGTCTCAAACTTATATTTCTTATTGGAGTTACCATAAACCTGAAGTTTCAATGATAAACATTCCTGAATAACCTACATGTATTGTAAGATAAATAAATATTTTAAATCAACAATATTATCTTCTTATTTTTGAATAGATGCTATGCAATAGCTTTACCGCGGCAGTCCTCGAGTGCCACACGTATATTTTTTTAAATTTCGGTTTCAGCAGAAAGAATACAACTAAATCGAAGATATTCACTCGTCGTACAGACAATACCCTCGCAGAAAATAATGCGTCTGGAAACACCGCATGAGGAGTAGCATGAAAATGGCGTAATAGACGTTAGCGTTATTTGTTTCTTATGTTATACTTTATGGGGCAATTTCAATTCGTAAGAAGCCCAGCCGTGTCCGGTTTACACACCGAGCGTACCAACATTACAATAATATTTATATCGGCCGATATCTACGACTCTGCCCACAGTTTTGTTCTGATTTACTTATTGATGTTATAAACGCGGATGTGCATAACCTGTTTATGATCTTCAGTTGCGTTTTGTCTTATATTCCGCATTTTTCTGATCTGAATGATTATACAGGGGGTGTAATATTAGTTTTTTAGTTGCCTGCGCCATATTCTGAATTATTCTAACCCTGCATATTGGACACTTACCTAAAGGGGGTCTGATTATTCTAGATTCTCAGCATTCATAAAAACTACTTAAGTTCGAAACTCTGACGCGCCAAGCTCGATGTATTTTATAACCTGTGAAAAGTCTACCCCTGCATCATGTGAATTGCACGAACAGCAAATAATGCAAATCTGCCGAACATCAGGCATGAAATTGAAATCGGTAAGGAAGTCGATGTACTTATCATTCGCAACATATTCGATATGTAAATTGGAAGGAATGCGTCAATAGTTGTATCTGATTACAACGATGCCAAATTGGGAATATGAAATTGGAACATATTGCAATTAAGCGGAATCCGAATCCGATTAGAGCGGGACATACCGCCATAAACTGGCCATTCGCGGAGGTAAGAGGCGAAATAAATCGCAATCGATTACAACAACTGGCAACACCTTGAAAACGGCCATTTTACGCCTGTCTCCGATATTTCCAAAGAAGTCGTAAATATCTAATTAAACCTAACTCAGCGGGCACACTTATCGATGCATTTGTGTGCGAAAATGCATAAAACCTATTTTCGAACAACAAAAGGCAAATAGACTTCAGAAGTCAGCTGTCCGGCTCGTTGGCAATAATTGAATGAAGTCAACAATCGTAGCAGATATTTATTTGTCCATTTGCTGCCGACCGCTTGTGCCCCGTACCTTTGTGCCTCAACAACTGGGTTCATTATTCCTGAATGGAAGGTGATTCTTTGTGCACCATTCTTGGCCACTTCAGAGCACAAAGCGGTCATTTTTCTGAAAAGAGAGAATGCTTACAAATAAAGAAATCCCGGGAAGATTGACACGATTTATATTGCCTATCGGTATGGCTCCGTTTTATTGCCGACGCTAGTTTTACAAATTATTTCGGGTACCTGAACTAGACAGAAAAAGTGTGAATTCGAGAAAATGCTCGTAACAAGATAAATCACCCTCGGAGATTCTTATGAGAATGCGAGATGTAGATCGGCATTGAATTGTTAACACTCCTACCAGACCATTGAGATAGACATAGTGATACCTATTGTGAACATGAGTCAAGTCAAAACCACGATGATAAGAATAAACAAAAATCTTTTGTGCTCCGAAATGAACGTTGCAGTCCAATGAAAATGGTGAAGATTGAACGACTGGGTCTTTCTATTATAGAATCCTCAAGATTTGAATGATTATGCCATACATTTTCGAGGTAGAACTTGGCCAAGTTTGAGTTCTCTAAATCATCATCAATAATTTTGTCATTTTCAAGAATCCTGCAAATTTGGGAACAAGTCCAATGAATTTTGATGTAAGTATTGCCATATAAACGACTCCACATGAGTTGGGGATATTGACTTAAATTGAAACAGAATATAGCTGAAATGAGATTTTGTGATAAAAATTCATATTAATCATATTAATTTTTGCCTGTACGTCTGCAGCGTATACAGGGTGGGTGGTTAAGAAAAATCAAGTAAAATAACGAAATTTTATTCCCACAGAATTCAAGCATTTTAATACTATCAATACAATGTATGGCCCCCACGGGCATCAATAAGAGCTTGACATCTTCTTTGCATACTACACACGAGGTTGTCGAACATTTCTTCAAGAATTTGGTTCCATAAACGGGGCAGAAGCTCTCTCAGATCATTTGAGGATTCTGGGGTAGGTTGATGATTATCTAATCTTCGTGGTATTGGTAAATGTGGAATACCAAGCTCCTCGCGCGCTTTCTCAACTATGGCTGCACAGTGCGGTCTAGCGTTATCGTCTAGAAATTAAAAAGTTTCACCAATAGCAGCGTGAAAATTTGGCCAAACATTGTCAATGCTCTCTATAGTGTAAGGCGGACATATTCTCAGGATAAATGTGTAGATCTGTGCTCCCGTTGAAACATATCCTGGCCCATACCATAACAGTGGGATCGTCCATACCCTTATTCTTCGAGAATCTGAAAATCGTCCATATCTGGATTCATCAGTGAAAAGCACACTACGCCATTGATCGTTCCAATTGATATGTTGCCTTGCCCACTCCAGTCTTTGACGCTTATGGTCACGTGTTAATGGAACTCCTCTTAATGAACGTCTAGAACCTAGATTCACCTCTCTCAAACGTCGTCTTATGGTTTCGATGGAAACTTGGACCCCATCTGCATTTTGAAGAGTATTCCGTAGCATTCTACACGTAGATGTAGGCTTTCTTCTCGCCGAAACGGTGATGAAACGATCCTGAGCAGATGTTGTTTTTCGTCGCCCAGCAAGTCTTGGTTTTTCCAACACGGAACCGGTCTCCCTGAAGCTATTCTAAAGTCGAGATATCACACTTTGGCTGACTTAGAGCCTTTTCGCTACAACAACCTGAGTTAGGCCACCCTGTAGCGTCCTGATAGCCCTATTAGCCTCAGCGCTTGTTAATTTACGGCATTTTCAGAGAACTCGTTTCAAATCGAAGCCGTTGATAAACTGACTCCATTTCAAAATGAGAACATTCATGAAGCATATGCAAAGAACCAAACTCCAGAAAAAAGGCGACTAGATTGACGAAATGTCTCATACTGATTTTCATTGGATCGATTCAAGTTGTTATTGAGTTTTGCATGATTTTACAACGATTTTCTCGAGGATTATATACTTTTCAAAACGATTGAATACGATATCGCTAATTTTTACGGAGCAGTATATTTTCATATTTACTGTAGAATTGTCATGATAGGCTATATCCTACATTGTAGTATGTTTTTTTTTTTGTTATATCCGGCTATCGCTACTATATTTAATCTCTTTCTCAAAATTCCTCGTTATGCTGCCACTACCCTAATACTCGTTATGTAGGTTATGGGCCCAGGGCCCAGAATATTGCAGTCAAAGTAAAAAAAAAATGAACCGTGATTCAAAAAGACACAAAAGCCAGGTCCAATCAACTTTTTTCACATAGAAAATTCTGGAATTCATTATGGTAATAATTGTAAACATAAGATTATTTTTCGTATTCAATGTTCTATTATTTTTGTGCACATACGCCTTCTTTTCTGGTCATCAACAGGGATGGTAGTACATTCAATACACTGGTATATCAATTGCTGGTAATGGCTTGCTCGTTCATGAAGAGATGGAGAGAAAACTGAATAAAACACCCAACATTTGCGAGATTTATAATTGTTATTAAGATCGAGTGAGAGATAGGCCGGGGTAGTTGGTCGAAAATATAAATATCAATTTGACCAGTAATTATTAATATATGTAAGCGATTCCATCGTGGCCAGAGGCTTGTAAAGTGTTGTGCCAACAATGCTGTATGTGTTGGGGCTCGGTTATAAACTAAGGTCTCTGTCTGACTGTCCAATATATCAGACCTGGGGCAGGCTATCATTATAGAACATAAATACACCGCGCACAACCTGGATGGACTTACTTCTCTTTCTTAGAACGGCCCTCGCGAGCTGGCACTACCCAGCAATTTCAAATCATAATACCTCGGACACCTCCTTGTTCAGACATTTTTCGAGTACGGTAAACACTTGATTATCAAGATTCTCCGTGCCGAAATGTACTTAGTAGTGTAATATATTGCTGCCAGAAGTATTTGGTCTACTGCCGCCCCTTGGTCTTAATTCGTTGGCTGATTCATCGGTCCATCTTGGGGATCGACCTTGAATTGTTTGAACTCGGCTAAATGAGTTGTATTGAAGGTTATTTTTTTTGCATCTCGTGTCAGGAACCCGATTGATATATTACATTCTAGGATGGACCTCCATTTTTGAGGGTTCTCATTTGCACTGAAACAAAATCAATTAAGAGATTTCAATAATGAAAATAAAATTGTTGCACTAATTTGTCAGGATTAAAAAAAATTGTTGCCTGATAATACTTCAAACTGTCAACATTTCATAATCTATTTCAGAAGTCGAATCATTTTGTGAATGAAAAATACGTTTTTTAATGTTATACACTCCCCGTCAATAAATTCCGGACAGGCAAAATATTTGTCAAATTCAACACCCTGTATCTTTTTTCGTGGTTCTCCGATTTTGTTGAAATTTTCACTAGGTATAGTATTGGGACTTGTTATATTAACCTTAAATTTACTTTGCGAAAATACCTGTAGTTCATACGTTATACAGGGTGAAACAAAACCTTGTTTTATACCCTTCATTTCTAAACACCCTGTGGTGAATTTGAGTAGGAAAATTTGATATCATTCAGTTTTAATTTGAAGTGTGACCCTTTCTCAACAAAATGTATTTTGATTCACGTCAGTATCTGCTTTAAAAAAAAAAGATACACATTTTCAAAGAAAGTGTTGCATTTTTTCAATTTTTATAACAATTTGAAACATTACAATACCTTCATGTAAACATGAACAAACATCTGAAAATTAATAGCGTGTATTTCCACCCCGCTTTCTAATCACTTCTACCATACGACATGGCATACTTTCAATGCATTTGCGAATTGCTTCTGGGGGAATATTTTCCCGTTCTTCAAGAAGGGCTGTTCGTAAATCGGGCAAGGTGTTGGGCTGCCGATTTCGAAAATGTCTACCTAGCATATCCCATACATGTTCAATTGGATTTGAATCCGGCCTTCTGGCTGGCCACACGAATCATTGAATATTCGCCTCTTCAAAGTATTCTGTTACAACCCGTGCAACGTGAGGCCGAGCATTGTTCTGCATTAACAGAAATTGTTGCTTCCCCCAGAAGCAATTTGTAAATGCATTGAAAGTATGCCACGTCGTATGGTAGAAGTTATGATAAAGCGAGGTGGAAATACACGCTATTAATTTTCAGATGTTTGTTTATGTTTACTAGTCGATAAGGTATTGTAATCTTTTAAATAGTTATAAAAATTGAAAAAATACAACACTTTCTTTGAAAATGTGTATCTTTTTTTTAAAGCAGATACTGACGTAAATCAAAAAACACTTTGTTAAGAAAGGGTCACACTTCCAATTAAAACTGAATGATATTAAATTTTCCGCCCCAAATTCACCACAGGGTGTTTAGAAATGAAGGGTTTAAATCAAGGTTTTGTTTCACCCTGTATAACGGATGAACAAAAAGGTATTTTCGCAGAGTAAATCTCAGGTTAATATAACAAGACCCAATACTATACCTGGTGAAAATTTCAACAAAATCGGAGAACCACGAAAAAAGATACAGGGTGTTGAATTTGACATAAATTTTGCCTGTGCGGAATTTATTGGCGGGGAGTATATTTCAGATGTCGAATCGTTTTGTGAATGAAAAATACTTTTTTTAATGTTATATATCAGGATGAAATATTTCATTTCTATTGTAGAAGCAGGACGACTTTCATCTCAAAATGCTGTCACGATCTTCATATCTTCCTGTTTATGGAAAAAACAGCTTTCTTCTTTTTTATTTCAGATTGAGAATAGTAGAAGAAGAGTAGATTGGAGACGACTCCGTTTTTTCTGTCTATAGAAGAATTAAATGAAGAAGTCCTTCAAAATCCTTTGTAATATTTTCAGAATTTTTTTTTTCAAACAAAGGAAGGAAGGGTTTTTTCTGTGAATTTGTTGTAAAATGCCACATTGGTCGTTTACTTAGTGGAGAGGTGAATAGTTCGGAAGAACTAAAACGTGTAAGTCGTATGCTTTATGCCACCCGCCTCTAGTACAACAAGAGGAGCATTTTTTTCATGATCGAATCCTTGAAAATAACATCACACCATCGGAAATAATACCGGTTGAAGTCAAGATCCCACATTTAGAAAGCCTCGATCAGAAACCATATGAATTGGGGAAAATCAGCTTGAGTATAATGATCTTTGAAGCAATTTTGAAGCCCAATTATTAACGACATGAACTTCTTGCACAAAGCTAACATCATGATCACCTCTTCGAAAAAATCATCAACCTCTAAGCAGATGCAGCGTGGAATAATTTATTCATCTCGAACACAGCTGTCTCTCGAAAATAATGTTAATCAGACACCATCAACTGAAATAATTTATAGTTTCTAACCTTTATGGAATACCTACATTATTACGTTTTAAACACGCATCTTGGATATCCATAATAAAGCAGGCCATTTTAGCTGGAGGCTGTTTTTCGAGACAGTGACAGAACGTCTCTCATCTAAAAAACGTAATGAGTTTTTATTTATTTGTACGGCGCTTATTCTAGGTCCTAGGCTGGATAGGCTATTCAGGAAACGGTTATTATTTATGCGTTCAAAATGTTTTTAATCTTTCACTGATAGTTGTGTAAGATATAGACATTTTTTCATCCAAGTTGTTGCTGGTCTCCTTCGTTTAAATTTTTTTTGGGGTTATACTGAATGCTCGTTTCGGCCACACCCTTTCAACTGCGGTGTTTCTATCCTTTCTGATGTTCTATGTATTATATTTGTCCTTAATTTGTTCGTAATATGTTCAACCCTGGATATTTGATGAGATCTCTTCTCAAATAATCCATTTCGACTTTATCCGTTTTTTCTTTGTTTTCTCAGTCGTTTACCAACATTCCAAACCATGCGTTAAAATAGGCTCTATGATTTGTAAATGGTAAGTCTATATTTCGAAGAAATTTAGTCTGACTAAAGAAGGGAATTGAGTATCTTAATAATTTTTTGATCTTGTTGTAGCTTGTGTTCAATATCTTTTTCTGTTTATTCTTTGTTTGAAATTATACTGCCCAGATACTTATTTCCAAATCCTGACCTTCATTCTCATCACCAATCTGTATATATTCTGTTTTTGACATATTCCTACTCATTTATTTTTCAATTTCACCTCGGAAGGAACGACAGCAAGTATCAATGAAAAATCGAAACTAGCTCCTATTTAATGAATGGAATTATTTTTTTCATTCATTCTTTTGATCATACAAAACTAAGAACATGGTTGAGAAAATTCAAAAGTACATTTGTGGATCTGAAAAAGGGGTTCAACCGATATCGTGAAGTATCGAAAAGATTAAAGGTGGAAGTCAATTTTCTTTGCCATTTGGCGGTATCTCATCTCAAATCCCTGCAGGCCACTTAAATAAATATTTACCGAAGCTGCCTCACATCCATAAAGGAACACTTGACTCCGTAGGGCAGATCAGTTTCGCGATATCTTGTTAAAGGCCCCAAAACCCATTTTAATTTTTCGCCAGATTAACTTTTCGAAAGTTATCCCAGGTGCTTCCATTTCGTTTTGACGCTTTCTCTCGCTATGAATAAGGGACCACCCGCATTTTGGGGGTGCTCCGGATTCAAGTGTGGTTATTAAAGGTTTAATAGGCCATATTGAATTTGTATGGGGTTCGGAATTGTGGGACACTTATTTAATTTTTTTCTTCGACGGAATTACGTCCACTCGAAGAAATACTTTGTAATTGTTCTGGGAAAAAGGTGTGGGTTTTTGAACCCTTGAAATTTCATTATTGGATTAGGATCTTAGAGCACTAAGATCAGCGGGGTCGATCCATGAAGAGTTGTCTGAAGTATAAAGGAGATTCTCCTTTGAAATATCCTGCAGTTTTTCTTTAACGATGAATTGAAAGTTAATTTCAACAATATAAACTTATTACAATTGTGTTGGAAATGCATATTTTAATATTTTCTTATTTAGTTTTTCATTTCCAAGGATATCAGGGACTTCTATGCAATCAAAAGTTGAATTTTCATTAGGAAAACCTTACTTCAATTTTGGTCAAAGTGTGACATTTACAATTTACAGCCTCTGAAACTGTTTGTCGAAGACCCAAATATGGTCTCTTTACTGTTACAAAGCCTGTTGCAACTGTTAAAATACTTTTTCTAGATGACTCTGAGTACTGTAAGGAGTCATTCCAACGTCCGAAGATTTCCACTTGCGAACATAAGATACAAACGTCAAAGATTAAAGTGGCAATATAATAATAAATCCGATAAATTTCCCAAAATTTACCTTATTAATTCAAAGTTCAAAAGCTACAAAAGGAATGAAAATATAAGGTAGAAATGCGATGAAGTTTTTGCTCCATGTAAGCATATTTCACTGCCACTAGAATTTGTGTGACTTGAAAGAATTTGTCATGTTGTTTAATGAAGAAATATTTTCTGCTTTATTAGAATTTTTTTTTGTATGAGGTTTTCTTCAATTCTGCTAATTAAATTGTGACAACTATATAGTTCTTCATTGTCAACTGAAGTAAAAATTTCAGTGATATCTATTCAGAATACACTATTCATTGTTTTTTTCGAAGGCACGAGTTCCAAAAATTTTTATTCGGTTATTGATTGTGACTGTATTGTATCCGTTACTCAAGACAATTTTTATTACGTTTACAGTTCTTTATGGCAGCACGTATTCCTAAATGTAGGCGCTATTTCAGAATACTAAATTAGCATGGTGCCAAATAACAAATGATAACAACCATTTTGATATTCTCTAACGGTTTTTTCCTTGATTCCGTCTCCAATGTTGGCTGTGACTCTCGAATGATTCAGAACAGATCAAATTTAGCTGGATATTGCACACAGAAGTTGATTTACATCCTGGTGAATACTAAACTGCTCCACATGACTTAGGGATATTGACTTAAATTGCAAAAAACTATAGTTTGAATGAGATTTTGTAATGAAAATTCATATTAATATGACTTCAAGCAGCAGAAAATGAAATTAATTTAAGCCTGTAGGTTTGCAGCGTATACAGGTGGTTAAGAAAAAAATCGAGTAAAATAACGAAATTTTGTCCCAGAGAATTCAAGCATTTCAAGACTATCAATACAATGTATGGCCTTCATGGGCATCAATAACAGCTTGACGTCTTCTTTGCATACTACACATTAAAGGATTCTGGGGTAGGTTGATGATTATCTAATCTTCTTTGGAGCATATCCTATGCATGTTCTATGCAATTCAAAGGTGATGAAACGATCCTGAGCAGGTGTTGTTTTTCGTCGCCCACCAAGCCTTGGTTATTCCAACACGAAACCTGTCTCCCTGAACCTATTCAAAAGTCGAGATATCACACTTTGGCTGACTTGGAGCCTTCCCGCTACAACAACTTGAGTTAGGCCACCCTATAGCATTACTATAGCCCTATTAGCCTCACCGTTTGTTAATTTACTTCTTGGCATTTTCAGAAAACTCGTTTCAAATCGCAGCCGTTGATAAACTGACTCCATTTCGAAATAAGAACATTCATGACGCATATGCAAAGAACCAAACTTCAGAAAAAAGGCTACCAGATTGACGAAATGTCTCATACTGATTTTTATTGAATCGATTCAAGTTGTTATTGAGTTTTAAATGATTTTACAACGATTTTCTCGAAGATTACATACTTTTCAAAACGATTGAATACGATATCCCTAACTCTTGTGGGCAGAATATTTACAATTCTTAAGATGACAAATGAAGAATAAAGAAATGTTGTATCTCTTGGGTTTCTCTTCGTTTAAATTTATGGATATAAGTGTATGAGTCAAATTGAAAGCATGTCCTTCATATAGGCTCGGTAGTGTATATACTGGGTGGAATAATTTCATGGAGAAGAGTCGATTTTGGACCGACACACTTTTTGGTATTTCGTAATTCGCAGAATCCTCTTTCTTGGAAATTGTATCAACCTACTTCTGCAAGAAAGCTTTAATTTCATTGATACCAACTGCGTAATCACTGTCGAAGGTGCGTCGAAATTGGTCAATTTCGCTTCATTTTTCAGACTTCTTGAGCAATTTTGATTTTCCACAATTCCCGTGTATGAATGTCAATGAGATGCTGAAACTGCATCCGACACTTTATTCGAAGCTGCCGGCGCGAAGCAGAAGAAAATTAACCGCAGCCTCAGCTCCAAAATTGTAGATAAAAGGATGTAATTATCCACATTAAAAAACAGACATATGTATATATGGCGAGCGTAGCTCGAGAGAGAAGAGATTTCTCCCCATTATATTTGAATAAAAAGCACCTTATTAACACCTGAATATCCACATAAGACTATCCGCTCCCATAATTTATTGGAACGTTTATTACAACAAACAACTTGATATATTCCAAATATATTCATCGGTACAGAATAAATACCCGCTTTATTTTTACCATTTTCACAGCTTCGAAACACCTATTGAGCCTGAAAATTTATTTAATGAGGTAAAAAAACTATATTTCAACCGGCCGTATTGGTTAGTGATAATTTACGACTTCTAAAACAGAGACGGAGAGTGTGGGGTGGGCTGGGATCGGACAGAGACGGAGAGGCTGAAGAATGCCCATGATTCATGGACGACGAAAGGCGATGTTTAAAGTGTTTTTTGTTTCGTTATGTTTTGTTCTGTTTCGACACGAACAAATGAACGTTACACTTCTCGTATTCCCGATGTTCTCTTGTTTATGGGCCGGGTTTCAATATTTTAAGGACCGGAATTTGTGTTTGTGCAGCGTGTAAAAGGCTCCAAATTAAAATATTTAATTGCGATTGATTTCTCCTCTGCGGGCTGTACGCGGATCGAAATTAGATTGATTGTTAGTTTGGTATACAGAGGGTTATTCACGAATATGGCTCTATAGAATATTTTCAGGAAAGACACAAGATTCAGGATTGAAATTCTAAAGATGAGCTTCAAGTAAGAAGACGACTTCTCGTATATTTTTTTTAGGTTCTAGGACTTTCGTTTTTTCCGGAAGTGACATCAACTTTCGCTTTTCAAATGGGAAGAACCATTTTTTATTGCATAAATAGATTCCAAAAGTTGGAATTTTTCAGAGAAAATTCTTTTCAAATGAGGAAATACGATGCTTCGTCGCTTCTAACTTTGACAAAGAATTTATGACATCCTGTATCATATTCTGAAAATCATGCTATAGGAAAAGAAGCATGAGCCTTTCTTCTCGGAGATTCTCAAAAATGAGAATTTTTAATGAAAAAACCTCGAAAGTGTTTGTATTTCAACAAAGTTCAATTTTGAGATTTTTTTTTCGTATTTCCTCATTCAAAGATAATTTTCTCGGGAAATTCAAATTTTTATAATCAAAAAGACTCAGAAATCAATGGAGAATTTATTTATGCAATAAAAAATGGGTCTTCCCATTTCAAAAGCGAAAGTTGATGTCACTTCCGGAAAAACCGGAAGTCCAGAACCTTCATGAAATTTCGAGAAGTCGTCTTCCTACTTAAAGCTCACCTTCAGAATTTCAATCCTAAATCTGGTGTCTTTCCTAAAAATATTCGATAGAGCCATAATCGTGAATAAACCTGTATACAATGTGGAGCAGCCCAAATTTAAAGTGGGATGAGAAATCCCTTATTTCAACTGCCTTTAGGTTTAAGAAGACTTCTTCCGGTTTTTCTCAAATTCTGTAGAATCTTGTAGAACAAAATCATGCGAGCATATCACATGTTCTTGCGAGAGTGATCATTTCTTTTTTCAATTGTTGCAAATTTGGTTTTTTTTGTGTGAATATTTTGTTTATGAGCTTCATAGATGTTCTTTTGCTCTTATCACTCCTAAAATAAATAAATAAAATAAATTTTCGTGGTATTATTTATTCATTTTAAGTTGATGGTCTCCTGCCATGGATTTGTTTATTTTCTGTCAAATTCATGAGAGAGAAAACCGTTGCCAATCAATATTTTTCAAAGCAGAAATCACCGAACGATATTTATGGGAATATTCCATTAATTTCAATAAAAATTCTATGAATTAGAGGAAAATACTCGTACAGAAGGCTCATTCTAACACTCATTCATTCAAAAAATCGTGGAAGAATATCAGTGCCTTCTGCACTTATATTTTAAATATCTGTTCCACAAGATGTATAAATTTGTATTTCAATGATTGATTGAATAGGATAAATTGCATATGAAAATCATTTTTTTTTAATTTTGGTTTTGATTCATAGATTAGACACTTAGTTTGTTGTAGTTTTGTGCATCTGT
The DNA here is from genome assembly GCA_038502775.1 of Hippodamia convergens. Taxonomy (NCBI): domain Eukaryota; kingdom Metazoa; phylum Arthropoda; class Insecta; order Coleoptera; family Coccinellidae; genus Hippodamia; species Hippodamia convergens. Next base: position 32,287,329 of record CM076611.1, on the reverse strand, counting down.
GTTAACGTTGTACAGTTTCGAGGCTGATTTCGAATCCCACTTATCCTATCGGTAGCTTTCATATAAACTCCAAGATTCAGCAGAATATTGCTGATGATTTCTGAAATATCGATGTTTTTAAATAGGATTTCTTTTAATTTTCAGCATAATCTATTGATGTGCGTCTCACGAAATTTCAAGTCCTCTACATTCTTAATTGAAACTTCTATATTTTCCTACTTAGATGGTTGAAAAACATCAGCTGGTTTTCAAGAAAAAACAAATCTTAAATATAGTGGCTATTCGGTCGGAAGTATATATTAATTAGTGAGCAAAATCTAAGCTATTTTCGTCACAAAGTTCTCAAATTCAAACCAGATAACTCTCGTTCACTGGGACAAGCCTGCAAAAAGCAACCAAGAGATGGAAGCTCTGGATTGAGACGCAGACAGCAGTTGTTATTCCGAGACATTCGTTCCGAGTTCCGATATCTTTTGGTCCTCCGATCCACCACCATCCGCAGCTTTCACTCCGTCCAATTAGCTGGCGGTGCATGCCTCCAAGAAAATGGCGATTTCTCTTCTCCCCAGTGATATTAATTTAATTAACGGAGTCGTTTTCAATGAAATATTACGATTATCGCCTGGCCGATAGTCACGGGCAGACTTATGTGACTTCGCGTATTTATAGACCGAGCAACGTGGTAGTGGGTGTATCAGCGGAGAGAAAAGAGTTATTCAACCTAATCCATTGGTATTCACTTTATGGGTAATTTATGTTATGGGGAAGAGGCCACGAATGATGGTCGTCTAGGTTTTCCGAGAAATAGTGGAACGCTCGACTGAAGAGAGGAGGTGGTGTGCTATCTCTGCAAATTTCACAGAAATGGAAACATCTCTTCTTTTGAATTTATGTCATTCAAAAACTTACTTTAACCAACTATAAGTTTTTAAGAAGCTATTGCATAGCTTTTAACTCAGGCTTTGATCGCGGCAACCGAATGTAGAAATTCCGTAACGAAAAAACCTAACACAGCCGTTTATCGTCGGTTCAGTTCGTCAGACTTCGGCACGGTGTTTGGGTGCTTGCGACTAGACGGATGCGTGCAGCATGCAGACATTCTGGCAGTTCAAAATGGAGTCGGCAATCTCGCTGTTCCCATTGAATTACGAACAGCAAATATTTCATTAACATCGGATAGAAAATGTATAGACAAACGCAAACATTTTCCATTAACTTCAGCTCTTGCTCTAACTATATATAAGTCTCAAGGTGGAACTTTTGACGAAATAGTATATAAGTATAGTAAATCACATTCTCAGGAACTCGTCTATGTTGCACTCTCTCGGGTGACTAATATTGAAAAATTGTATATTACGACAAAAAATGATAATTCTGCATTTAAGTTTTATCATAATCGAAGGCAAGCTGCATCGACTGCATCTTTTTTGCAAGAATTCAAAAGACTGTCTTTGAATAGTGTTCAGACGATAGCTCAAAGTGTCTTAGATTTCATTAGTGATAGAAATGGCATTTCAATAATGACTTTCAATTGCCAAATTCTACATAGTCACAAATACGATTAACAAGATTCAGTTACGAGACAAACCAATGTGTTACTTCTTACCGAAACATGCATGACGCGTGATAATCCGATTGAAATACCTAATTTCAATTGTATTGTTCAATTCAAACGAGATACTGTTCCAAAAGGTGGGGTAGCTATTTACCAAAATAGTAATAATGTTACTAATATTATCACTCCGAATATTGAAATAAATAGCGTTACCGATGTTAATGTTATACGCTCATTTGTTGGAGATAGTTGTGCATTCTTATGCAAACTTAGAAATGACCTACACATAGTAATGGTAGCAATTTACATTTCTCCGAATCCAAAATTGGACGAGGTAGAACATTTTATTCATCGCACTCGAAAATACTTGGTACAAAGGGTAATAAATTTCCCCTCATCTTGGCTGGCGATTCCAACATTAACTTCGCTGATGAAAAATCAGAGAGGTTGACAACTTTTCTTTCGGTAAAATTGAATTTAAAAATGAATAATGATTCACAAGAATCCACAACAAAATCTGGGACCACTATTGACGCGGTATTTTCCAGATATTTAGAAGACATTAAGTCTCAAACTTATGTTTCTTATTTCAGTTATCATAAACCTATAGTTTCAATGATGAACATTCTTGAATAACCTACAAGTATTGTAAGATAAATAAATATTTTGAATCAACAATATTATCTTCTTATTTTTGAATATATGCTTTGCAATAGCTTTACCGCGGCAGTCCTCGAGTGCCACACGTGTTTTTTCTATTTTATTTTCAGTCGCCAGTTGAGATCTTTACTTTCTCATTGATCAAGGAAAATATAGAGTACCTAATGTAAATTTTCTCATGAGATGCAAACGGCTGCAACTGTGTAACTGGGGCTACCGAAAACATGGTTCAAAATGCTCAAAATTAACTTTGATTTCCACTGAAATGAATCATTCATCGCTTTAAATAACAACAGCATAATCTGGCGAATTCAAATGAAGAAACTCTTCAGATCAAGTTCGCCAAATCCTAACGATTCTTATTCTCAGTGATTAACATTACATTCGCACTGTCGAGCGAGAAAAATCTAATTGGGCAGCCAATAAGCCGTGAAATATAAACACTATACACAAACAGAACCTTTCGGCTTCCCCATAGTCTCCAATAGTGGGATATAATCGAAGAAAAACATCCATTCTTCAGTTCTTCTTTTCACGCCAACGGATTTCAATCGGCGTGTTTTGCACATGTGTGTAGGTTTCGGATTGTTGCCATTTTCTGTCACCTCTATGTGTTCTTTTCTCCTATTGTCACTGCATCAGGTAAACCGGGAGATAATCATCTGGTTTGTGAGGCTGCCTTCTGACCGGAGTCTTCACACTGAAAAAAATGAGCATACAAGGTCTCCTCGTCATACTTGTGATTTCTTCCGGGAAAAACTGAAATATTTTTGAAAATTAATGCAGATTATCAACATATTGATTTTTCCTGTGAACCTTTCTTTTCTACTCTCAAAGGCATCAGTCCTGGCCTACATAGTGTTCAAAGGATAGAAAAATTATTATTCTGTTCAATGGCATTTAATTTCGAGATATTCAACGCGTGCGTCTAGAAAGAACACTATAAATTTCATCCATGTTTCCAACAATCTTGAAGGCGAGAGGAGTAAATAATATTAATTCAATTTGGGCGTAATTCCCTCCACAGTTCTGGATTGTTAACAGAATATCAAGGAAGACGTTGGCAGGATATACAGGACGAAATCTTTATCAAATTATAAATTATTACCTGTCCTACGTGGGGTCCATATCAGTATGCATAATATAAGCGTAGTTAACAATAGTGTCAATACCAATAAATTAACCACCCTCCACGTTTGTACAGGACAGTCACGTCAGGAGACATTTTTCCTCCGCGTCTTTAGTATTCAACTGTTAATCGGACGGGCATATTCTGCAGATTCTCATGCCTTATTCATGACGGGTCGATTCTTCACTGTAATTTGTAGCGTTTTATAGCTAACGATACGTCCGATAGTTTTTATTATTTACTAGATAATGACCTTACAGGCGTTGAACGATCGTCTGGATATTTTGTCAGATGTAATGAAAATTTAATCGGCGTCAAAGGATGATATCTTCGGGATGTCTACATCCTCTCGTCGTACCTCATACTAATTGTCGTCTGATTGCTGGAAATGACGCAGTAATGACTGCTTGCCGTTGATTATTTGTCAATAACAATTATTCTGTCGATAGTTGGGAGAATAGTTTGCCTCGAAATAGGTTGTGAGGTTAGGACTCTTCTTATAATGATCATCCAGGGACGTCGCTAGCCAAACCGCCCCTCAAAGTCTGGTACATTGAAGATTTTGAATGAATTATTGCACTACGACCTTAAGGTCTTTTGTGCCCCTCATCAAGACTGTTACTTAGGTCCAAATAGTTGTAATCCTGATTACAAAGAAAAGATTTACTTTTGTTTTGTCTATCAGTATGTTTTTGCCTGAGCTCGGTATTATTCAATTTAATGCAAATGAGAAATGTTATTCGAATTTCGCACCCATTATAACAGTTTTCTCTATTGAGTAATGTTGTCCATGCGTTTTAAGCGCCCCCTGATTGTCAGATATGTGCGAAACTAGCTAAAAACGTAGTCGGTTTTTAGTACAACAGATCTTTCTAGAGATCCTCCTCCCCTATGGGAGACATTTTGGCATTAATATTTGCAAATCTTTGAAAACTCGATGATATTTCGCACTCTAAATTCTAGTGACTGATTTTGAAATTTTCACATTCTTATTCAATCATCAAATGGTAACAATCAATAACTTCTTGTTAATATTCTTCAGAAATATGTTCTATACTTGTTTCAAAGAACTCTCAACTGAATTTGAGAACTTAAAAACCCCAAATTATTTCTCACCATTCAGATACCACAAATTAAGTAATTTCACCAGCCTCACGTGGACATAACTAGCATTCTCCAGAATGCTGTTGCCCAAAATTTCGAGGAATAAATAGTTTGGTGTCCGTTTGAGAAAATCAGGTAGAATTCCAATCGACACCATACCTACAGTTGTCAAAAACGCCGAAGAGGCCAGACTGTTATCGTAATCTCCGTATTAACATGAGGTTAAATTAGATTTTCGAAGGATTACATATTACTCAAAAGTCAACTTTAAACGGCACCGAAAACTTCAGATATTGGAAATGTACACCGTCCTGTTTTACACCTCTAGACGGGGTTCCTTTTCTTATCGATCTATGTAAAGCTGGGTACCCACTGACGGTTCCTGCCTCTTCATTTAACAGTTGAATAAACAATGAAAATATCTAATAATTCACTGATGCCCTATTCTTGACGTTTATAGTTAGGGCAATTTAGTCAAGAATTTGTGTGAAATACACTTGAATACTGTGACAAGATTTGAGAAAAATAAAATAAACAACAAGATATGAACAAAATTCATCCAATAAATCTTGTAAAACTAAAAAAGATCTACCAAAAATTCAACAATGCCATTATATCTTTTCTTGGGAGTATTTCTGTAGTACCTATAAGATAAATTTTGTCACCTTATTGCAAACCCAAGATATGGGGTACATTCACTGAAGAAACATAAGTGGTACATTTGATCAAAAAAGGCTCATCTATTGATCTTCTGGAAAAGAATTCCTATCGTTATATATTGTAACTGATGAACCAAGGGAAAAAGTGTTAGATGTAGTTTTGCAGAAATATTGACTGGTTGCTTCAATATCTAAACATTTACCTTGCGTATGTAGCAGAAAAAAATTTGATCAACTATGAGATTAAAGCTGCGAATATGAGCTGGTCATTCGTGACCAAAAAAATTTACTATTAATAATTATGGGTAGTATATGATTATAAAAGGAGACAAATTTTGGTCAATGAGAGGTCCATAAGAAAGAAATGAATATCCTGATTCTAAAATTATGAACTGAAAGGAATAAAATGATGCAATTGTTGCAAAAAATCAAGATTGCCGCAAAACCTGTCGTGTAGTCTGGCCATTAATTACTCGTGAGGAGAACGAGGAAAGATGAAACGTTTGGAATGGATTAACTTGTCCTTTTTGATCTTTAATATGGTATTTAGTTGTGTGATTTATAGCACAGTTTAGTATTTTCTTTGTGGGCTTAAATACTTCTAATAAATCCAGATTAGCTGAGCTCGAATGAGGGATCTTATATGGCCGTTCTTCAGAGGCCAAAAGATGCTGTGGACCTCGTTTGAGAATAATAATAATGGACCATTATGTGTGTTTACAGGTTTTTAATAACTTTTAAAAAATGAAGAATGGTTAGCGTTTCCAAGAAGTATCGAATTATATACTGAGGGTTGAGAGTTCGAATGCGGTGGCAGGATGGATGACGAAAAATCAACTGATGAACGTAAAATGTGGTTCTTTAAGATTTAAGCTTCTACGTGTGTGATTTTCTTTAATTGTAGTGAAAATTGATTTTGTCCGAAAAAAGCTGCTCGAACATGAATAAAATCAAAGGAGTATCTTGGGGTTGTCCAAAATTGTGAGTAACCTCACAGATTTCAACGAAAATGAAAAAAAGTTGGATCGACGAGGATGGGATTCGAACCCACGCGGGCAGAGCCCATTGGATTAGCAGTCCAACGCCTTAACCACTCGGCCACCTCGTCATATGTAGGCCACTGCTACTTCTTAATATATAACTGATGACCCCAATATTAGAAATAAGGCCCTCAAAGTTCATGTTCACCTTTTTTTATATATGTAATTCAAATTTTGTAGATCTTGTATTGATGAGCTTGAAATTGCATGTTTGTATATTTCGTGTTTATTTGGAAAAAGTTTGGAAGTATTTGTGGTTCGTATGTATGTTGAGTGATCGTATTCATATTTCTTTTCTAAGGTATAGGTATAGGTACGTATGTAAGTCTCTTCAATGGCATTTATGTCCGAAACATTCACCTAATCTAATTCGAATTTATTCCTAGTTTTTCCTCAGTTCAGAGTATTCAAATTTTCTTTGTTTGTCATTTGAACTCGTTCATTTAAAGAAATTAAGTGATTACAAGTTGAAATAAAAAAAATCAAGTCTAGGTAATAATTCCGAAACCTGGTTGTAGAGGATATTAAAAAATCAAGTGACACTCAAAAAATACTGAACAATTTTTTGATCATTTTGAATAAAAATATTGAAAACGTTGTTTGAAATTTTATTATTTAAAAATCTCCACCTTCCCTTTATATTTGAGAATAATGGAGCCTTTTCGGTGAGACCCCCTTTCACACCTTTTCTTTAATCTTATGCCACAACAATGGGGAACCAGAGGTACCGGCTTCCATCGATAATTTACTGTAACAGTAAGTGGCTTCACGCAACTTAGCAAAAATGGGAACTTTTGATTTATTGTCCCTCAAAATACACCTAGAGAATCTGCTAAACCTAAATGGCTCTAGAAAAAGTGAGTAGGGACCCCTAAATTAGAGGAAATTAGTGTTCAAATGAGAGCTATCCAATAAATAAAAGGATCTCATTAACATCGCCATAGCTTTATTGGGTCTGTTTGTTCCAAAACAGGTAGATGGTTATACCTTATAATTTTCTAGTTTATTGAGCTTTGGTTTGACAGAGAGCTTTGGGTCTTATTAAGCTCTTTTCGGTTCTTCCTCACTTTTCTACGACAAATCGACGTCGAATGGAATTTACGGAGAATATTTTTTACAGAGAATGAAGTTGATCTTGATACTTTAATTTAATTATCAATGTTAATAATAATTTTGAATATTCAATTCACAGAAAGCATCCTGAGAAATTTCAAGGATATCTCAATATTTAAGCAGCTAAACACCAATTAATCATAACAATATATGGAAAAAGCTTTTTAAAAAGTAAAATCTCTTAAATAAACCTGTGAATACCAAATCAAATCAATTTCGTGTCAGTGTTCGTATTGGACATCTCTTATGTACAAACGTCAGACCTATTACATAATTAATACACTTAAAAGATAAAGATTAAAACCAATATACCCAGGTACTTGAACTTACCAGTTTTCTTTATCTGAACACGGCACCAGAAGCTAGTTGCTTGACGTCAAAGTTGTTTTTAATTCTCCCAGTGGGTGTTTGAAAGTTAGAATGTTCAAAAATTGAAAAAAAGAGTCTGAGGATTATTCTCCAGTAGATTTTTCCCAAAGATAGCATCCATATTACAAGGATTTAAAAATATTCATCCGTAAGTCAATGACTTCTTTTCTAATCTCATCTATTGCATACTGTGCTAAAATCTCCATCTTCATTTTGCCGGTACAAACAGAAGCCAACTGTAATAATACCGAGACCTTCAGAGAAAAATCTTTAATCCCTTGAAGGCCTTACCCATCTAAGATACCGTGACTGATTTGCAAATAGTTCTTAAAGTCAGGGAGCTACATCAACTTGAGACAGAGATTTATCTCAAGAATTATGTACTTTAGAGAAAAAAATGAGAATTGTTTTTTTTGGAAACTTGGAAGAATATTTTAGGATAAATGCACAAAATCACGTTGCACATTGTGTTTCCTTCCAATTTTTCAACAAGTCATGTGATTTTCATCTACGGTTTATATATATATATATATATATATATATATATATTCTCTTGATTGGGAGAGTTAAGATAATACAATACATATTGAAACAAAAAAGTACCTAGCTGCGGTTAGTGCAACACAGGAAAACAGGTCTGTAGTATGATGAAATGAGGAAAGGGAAAAAACCCCAGAGAAAAAAAAACCCTGACCTCACCCGTGTCAGAAAAAAAATGATAAATAAAAATATCATATCAGAAGATCTTGGAGGACATCTACTTGATCAGAAGAACATCTTCATGTAGTTCTTCTATGGGCAGCAGAGAAAAACAGACTCTTCACCAGTCTACCCGAAATTCTAGATCTGAAATAAAAAAAGACAAAAGCAGAAAAAACTAGTTATTATAATCAATTAAATGGTTTTTGAATTAACCACCCATTGCAGAAATTCTTTCTTCATACATTAGTTATGGCAGAAATGTCACAATGTTTGAAAGAAATGAAAAAACCCATTCAATTTCCCCTTTTTGAATTGCTAAACATAAGTAAACTTATAACACAACAAGCTAAACCGTAATTTGGACTGAGTGACAAATCAATGAGTACATAACTTTCAATTGTCCTCCTTCACGAAGAAGTTCCTTTATTGCCATGTGGGTTTCTCAGAAGATCTCAACACCATGCTCAGTGGCTAAATTCGGAACTTAATCACTCTTGTCCTTCGAATTCCGCCAATAATCAAATTTAAATTCTCAGCCTTGCTCTCTGATCGTGAGGGTTCTTTCGAACCAGGTACGACCATCCAAGTGATGATTTTTATGAAATGGCACTGCTCATTTTAAAGTTGTAGAACCTTGAACCAAATAGCAGGTTTTCTACAAAGTGGAGGCATCGTTTTCCAAAGTTCTGGCTTGTATCCCGAATGAAATTTCAGGTTAAGTTAGGCGTTGAAGTAACAATTAGGTAGGAACTTGAGTTGACTCATTTTTCTTTACACCTAACACCTACAATTAGTCCAAACTCAACATGTTTAAGCCAGAAAGTGGAGAATTACATGAGAGAACATATTTCAAGCGTAGGCAGGTGCCCCCTTAATGAATTCATTAGTCCAAAAGGCATATATTATGTCTCATATCGCAATAAAAAAGCCATTGTTGAAGATCCCATATACGTCAATTAAAATGGCTTCCCCAATTAAAGAACAGCCAAACAGAACGGAACCCCCCGGAAAAATGAAATAGTTAATTAAGGAATAACACAAAAACCGCATCCCCATCGGGTTCCGTAATTACCGCAGCCTCAAAACACTTAAAACTCCAATATATGGTTAATTCTAGAGACAACTTTACGAGAGTCGTAATTATTCCTGAAACAAATGCGTTATAAAATGGCGTCCAGGTGATAATAGGCCTCATCAAAAACACACTCCGATTTTCGTGAGCAACCACTTCAAAATTGTATTTGTTTAAAGCTCAACGTGGGCGTTCGGACTGTGAAGCTCTCAGCTTCAAGACCCATTCGCAGTCACATTCACAGGTAAAGCCTGAAATATTATGGTAATTCCCCAGGCGAACACTGTTTGAAGATGTAAATTGATAAGAAGAAGAAGTCGAGAAGAGAGAGAGAAGAAAATATGGTTTATTGGCTCGGACCTGTAACAACCAACTATATGTTTTTTACTGACAACTCCACTGTTAACAAGCCTTCGTTTGTGTTTTATTTAAGGTGTAATGGGGTTTTTGGAATGGGGTGTTTAGAGTTTATTTACCGGGCGTTTTTCTCAAATTGAAATTACCCCTTTTGGGTATTTATTTTACGCCTCATAAAATATGCATGATGTTTCGAAATTGGAAAAGATGGAATTGAAGGATGGTGTTTATGGAGTGGCATATCCCTGTTATTTATTGCCAGCCTTTAATAAGTTGTATTTAGTCGACAGAGATTACTCTGCATAAGCAAGCACTTAAATTTTATAATAAGATATTTAAGTGGTGCGAGCTGTTCTCGAGAAAGTTGATGAGATGAATGCTTTTCCAGATATATAATGTTAGTTTTTATATTAACGATATAAACAGGTAGGTTCTTGACTTCAAAAACACTCATTTCATATACATTTCTTCCGAATCAGCGAAGACACAAAGAAATAGCAATTTTGAATATGGAAACATGCCCACTGAAGTCTGTAAGCATTAGTTATACAATTCAAATCTTGGAAATTGAAAATCATATTCCAAAAACTAATCAATCACAATCTTTAAAACATAGCTAATTTTTTATTCGAATGAAAACACAAAATTTCGGTTCAATCAATATTAACAATAGAACATTTCGGATTTCTTGAAGTTTCAATCTTGGGTATCAATGAGAAAAAATTGTATTCCCAAAGAATTCAAGCATTTTGGGACTATCAATACAATTTATAGCCTCCACGGGCATCAATAACAGCTGACATCTTCTTCGCATACTATACATGATGTTGTTGAACATTTCTTGAAGAATTTGTTTCCATAAACGGGGCAGAAGCTCTCTCAGATCATTCAAGGATTCAGGGATAGGTTGATGATTATCTAATCTTCTTTGGAGCATATCCCATGCATGTTCTATGCAATTCAAATCTGGTGAGACCAGAGGTAGCATTCCGATAGCCCTATTAGCCTCAACGTTTGTTAATTTATGTCTTGGCATTTTCAGGAAACTCTTTTCAAATCAAAGCCGTTGATAAAGTGACTCCATTTCAAAATAAGAACATTCATGAAGCATATGCAAACAACCAAAATTCAAAAAAAGGTGAGCAGATTGACGAAATGTCTCATACTGATTTCTATTAGATCTATTCAAGTTGTTATTTAGTTTTAAATGACTTTACAGCGATTTTCTCGAAGATTACATGCTTTTCAAGACGATTGAATACGATATTCCTAACTCTTTGGGAGCAGTATATTTTCTTATATTATAATATCTTTTCTATTGATGTTATGCTTAATTACTTCATGAGAACTTGAAAGGTTTTCAAGAAAAATCTCGGTTCAATTACCATCGAAACAACGAAGCGTTCAATAATATTTAACACGAGTTTTAAATGGGTAGAAAAAGTATTTCTAATAAAGTCAAACAAGTTATATTTAATAACCATTTAGGTGAAAAGGGGCCAAATAGATATATATTATAAAACCATTAAAAACCTAATATATTATGGCCTGCTTAACAACGGACTATGTTCCCTGGTTATTAAAATTATTTTGAAATACGACCAACGAAACGCCTGCTCGTAAATATAGTTTTTTGGATGTCCAGTGGCGTGCCGGATTTTTTCATCACGATGGTATTATTTAAGTTGAGCATTTTCCATCGTCCATTGCATGCATTTCATTCAGATAGTCAAATTTTCTTGTCGCTTCAATTCATATCGATTATCAAATTTGAATAGAAAGATTTACGCTACTTCAATCTGGGTACCTTATTATCTAGAATATAGGAGAGTATGGGAGAGAATTTGGAAAGGAATTTAATTTGATCCAAAGATTCAAAGTTGTTGTTGCTTCAAACGCAGATCATCTAAATGGGCGTTGAAATTTAGAGTGGAATCAAGTTTGACTCCAAAATATCTGGGATTAAAATCTTGTAAATCGTATTTGTGACTATGTGAACTTTGGCAATTGAAAGTCATTATTGAAATGCCATTTATATTACTAATGAAATCTAAGACACTTTGATCTATCGTCTGAACACTATTTAAAGACAGTCTTTTGAATTCTTGCAACAAAGATGCAGTCGACGCAGCTTGCCTTCAATTATGATAAAACTTAAATGCAGAATTATCATTTTTTGTCGTAATATTCAGTTTTTCAATATAAGTCACCCGAGGGAGTGCAACATGGACGAGTTCCTGAGAATGCGATTTTACTATACTCATATACTATTTCGTCAAAAGTTCCACCTTGCGACTTATGTATAGTAAGAGCAAGAGCTGAAGTTAATGGAAAATGTTTGCGTTTGGCAATACATTTTCTATCCGGTGGTAATGAAATATTTGCCGTTCGTAACTCAATGGGAACAGCGAGATTGCTGACTCCATTTTGCACTGCTAGAGTGGCTGCACGCATCCGTCTAGTCGCAAGCACCCAAACATTGTGCCGATGTCTGCCGAACTGAACCGAGGATACACGGCTGTGTTAGGTTTTTTCGTTACGAAATTTCTACATTCGGTCGCCGCGCTCAAAGCCTGAGATAAAAGCAATGCAACAACTTAAAAATAAATTGAATAGGAGAGGTGCTGAAACTGAACCTTGTAGAAGACTATTATTCAAAGATTCGAAATTTATACTATAATTATGTTCAAAACATCGAAAACTTCAGGGGACCTATTCTTGACCATTCGCAATTTATGCGATCGTTCGCATCTATTACCCTTGAGAATGACAGACGAATCTGTATTTTTGACTGTCCGCATGACATACGACGTACATTTTCATGTTCTGTGCTTAGGACCGTTCGTATTTCACTGCGAGTGGTTTTGAGAACTCGCAAATATTGGACAGTTCAAATGATATCATTGACATTGAATTTGAAAGTAAGCTGTTGGATCTCACAGATATTTACCTATATTGTCCGCATAGCTCGAAATTTTAGCTCACAGTAGTGCCGACATGTAAATCTATGCCATAAACCTTCCGAAGTTGTCAAGAATGCCGCTTTTGAAACGCAAATCGCCATTCGTAAAAATGCGGATGCGTGGAGTTGCGAATGATTTCGAGAATAGGTCCCAAGAGAAATCTTCTTCATAAAAAAAAACTTGTCGTTAATTATTGAAGACGTGCTACGCCACTGTTCGAGCCCCGAGCCAAGGAAGAGAAGGCACTGAAAAGGAGGCAAAAGCAGGACAGGTAGATAGAGTTCCGAGAGATAAGTATGGGCGGTAGGTGTGTCAGATCCCCACAATTTGCAGTAAAAGGGGGTTCTTGGAAGCGCCAGGGAACGGCGTAGTCTCAGCGGGGCCCCAAATGCAGTCGGTCTGGCCACTCGATTCTTTGGCCATTGATAACGCCACAATAATGTCATCATCATTAGGGGACGCCGTGTGAAATGCCCGTCTGCCTCCGCCATTGTCACCAGGTCGCATTGCAGTTGCCAATGTTCATAATGACGACTTAATGACGTTGACGTTCCGGTGACATTTTTATGGTTTTCTTCTTCTTGGCATTCCGGCCCTATTCAAAACGTAGATCCTGAGCGAACAGTAGCAGGTTTGTGAGACAACAGTAGCGCATTTAAACATTGATAACTGAAGAAACTGATTTCAAAAATTACCATGTCACAGTGCCCCATTGTAGTGCTTTTGATTCTAGGACAATACTTTGTCAGAGTTTTCCTGCAATTATCAAAGTAGTTTTCTTCTGAACAACAATGTTACAACCTTCTCTTGGTGATCATCAATGATTGTTAGTACCATCGACTCACCAACATACGACTTAGCCAAAGTTTTAACGACTATGTTGAGACCTTATGTGGGAAATACGGACACTTTCGTCAAGGACTCTAATCAGTTTGTAGAAAAGCTGCAAAACATCCAGTTGGGACCAAATGATCGACTCGTTAGTTTTGATGTTGTGTCTTTGTTCACACTAGTTCCCATCAGGTAATCGCTTAACTACGTGTCTGAGTTATTCCCGAATGACATAACAAAAGCTCTTCGAACTTTGCTATCCGGCTATTTTCAGTGGAAAGGTGAATTCTATGAGCAAATAGATAGTGTCGCCATGAAAAATCCTCTAAGTACCGCAATTGCAAATTTCTTCATGGAAAGATTCGAACAAAGTGCATTTGAAGCGGCAACAAAGAAACCATACACATGGCTACGTTATGTGGATGATACTTCTGTCATGTTTGGAGTCATAGATTTGAAGAATTGGATGCTTTCCTTTCCCATCTTAACAGTATTCACCCAAATATTCAATTCACTATGGAAATTGAAAAGGACCTTTCTAGACGTCTTGGTTACTAGAAAGCCTAATGGGAAGCTAGGACACAGGGTTTATAGAAAACCAACCCACACTGACATATATCTACACAAGCAGTCCACTCATCACCCTCAACAGAAACGAGGAGTTATAAAAACACTCGTAGACAGAGCCCGACGATTGTGAGAGCCGGAATTTCTAGAGGATGCACTTGAACATCTACAGCATGCATTCGTCGCTAACGGATATGATGCTAAAGAAATTCAGAGGGCAATAAGACCATAAACTTTTCACACGTGATGAAAACATGTCACAAGTCACTCCCAATGGAGAGGCACAATATAGAGACCGTCTATAAACCAACTCAAAAACTTGGCCAAATGATCAGAACTACCAAAGACAGAGTCGACCCACTCTCTCAACCCAGTACTTACAGGACCTTTTATGTGTCCTCTTCCAAGATGATTTTCCTCCGCAGCTATATCAGTTTCTTGAAGGAGAATCACATCAGCACCAAACTGTTACTACGTCCATGACATGTTCTGATACGATTTAGAAGATGACCTTCTGGGAAGGTCAAATGCAGAAAATTTAATGGAAGAATCAGTAATAGGATATTTGTTGAAAAAATCATATATTCCATTCAGGTTGTCAAATTTCCTTGTCGTTTCTATTCATATCAATTAAAAAATTTGACCAGAATGGTTTACGCGACTTCAATCTGGGGGAATTAAATTTGTTCTGAAAATTTCAAGTTATTGTCTCTGCAAGGTCTAATATTTGAGAGGACTGGTAAGCAAGAAATAGGTGAAGATCTGGTAGTACCAGTGACAATCCTCACTGAAAAATTGAGTTGGGCATCAATTTAATATGAAGACTGTTCAACCAAACGGGGCAGCAGAAAAAAAAAGTAGCGCTGCCGTACGAAGTTTTGTTGCATCAGCATCCCATGAAGACTAGCTAGTTTCTGAAGTATTTTATTCAGAGTTTTAAGCTTCAGATCATGAGCATTGAAATTCAGGGAGGATACATTCTAAGAATGAAAAACGTAGAAGTGTTTTCCAGAAGCCTGTGAATACAACTCGTTTCTGGAGCTTCTACGTCTCTTCCATCCTTGCGTTCAGCTGAGTGGTGGCCATCATCGACAGAACAGCGAATCTCACCTATTAAATCTGATTAACCAGTTCCTTCACCTTCCCTGCCTACCAAATAGGTACATCAGGCACAGCACGGCTAGCAATTTTCACTTTGGCTCTCCTAGTTCGTGATGGATGATAGAGTTGACATGGAAATTGTTAAACCGCCCGCTTGTCTGGTTCGCTCTCCAAATTACAGCACTTAGCTCTCATGAAACGTAATCATCCTTCACCCAGCTAAGATAATTCGCTATTGAGAAATTTTAGAATAAATAGTCCGAAATTAGGTGGAGAGCGCTCAAGATATACGATAACCTGGAAACGCTGATGATGGCCGTAAATAATAAATTATTTTATTTCGAATGTATACCTCTATTTGGATTAGCTACGACCGGGCATCTAGAGGATATAATTAAAGGTGATAAATCTTCACCGTGTGAAAAACAAATAAAAATCGTGACTTGTGAGTTCTCCTTTAAATAAGATCGTAATTATTGGGCAACCATACACATCTACTTCATTATTGTATCATTTGAGTGTGGGCACAGGAAATTATTTAATCTGGTATAATCACCAGGTTTTCTTCCTCAATTTTGGGACTAATAGAAGCTTTGCTTCTCAAATGCTATATGATTTTGCGTTATAATGTCTTCATTACCGTTGCCCCTCACATTTCGTGATTAGGGAACAAAAACAAATATTAATCATCGAAAATCTTTTCATTCTTTTTCAATATATTCTTCATAAAGATCCATACACTTCTGCACTGATTGAGGTATCTCCAAAACATTTACTTTCAGGTGAAGAAAACGTTGACCTCTCAGTTTATTTTTTACCCACGGGTTTTGAGTGCTCAAAAATTTACGTTATTTTAGCCGATCTATGAGAGATTGCATTATCAAATTAGTTTTCCTGGCAGAAAAATGGCTGTGTACCACTCAGAAATTACTGTTTCGTCATGCAAATTTTCCATGTGTCATCTGTCACGGTGTCATAGACGCGTTTTGGAGTACCGCGATTGTATTTTTTATAGGGTTGGCAGCCCTTATTAGCATGGCGGTACCGATATCGAATCCGAGCTTTATTACGAGTAGCTATTCTTCGAAGTTTCTCGAGCAAATCTACCTGCTCGAGAAAGATTATAATAAATGTAACTTAACGCTTCGAATATGTTAATAATATCCATAAAAACTTCCAGGTTAGTTCCAACAAACCTACCTACATATATCAAAACAATTTATGCGTTTTTTATTGATGTAAAATCTCGATTATATCGAAATTAAATATTTTAATGGTTGCACAACTGCGTTCGCCACTCCCTAGACGTCTGAGGATGCTGTAAAAACTATATTATCACTTCACAGACACCAGCGGGGGGCTCTACAAAATATTATGCCAGGTACATGAAGCCAACGCAACAAAGACAGCAGAACTTGTACACGTGAATCAGATGCGTCTTCATCAAACGATATATTATGTACTGGTATTGAGGTATCAATGGAACTCTAAAATATTCACGTCTTCGGTGAACAGAGAGGCTATTTGAAGCAACAACATAGGATGTTGATAGGAAATCGACAATAGACGATTTGTTACGTTTGTTTTATTATTCAACGATTTTTTTATTCATGCTTTTATCATTTATTGAGCCAATAAAAAAAGTTTTTTACCGCGAAATAAAGGCGCAAATTACATGTAACTTACACCTCTTGGCAGATCGAGACCTTGGTTTCAGCTCAATAAGTAAGGTGCATCTTGAAAAATTAAAACGTTTCCGGTTTTTCAAGAATAATGGAAAAAAATCAGAAGGTCAAATAGACAAGAGATGCAATTTTAATGCTCCCACAAACATGATGTGGAGAGGAAAATTTTCAGATCCACAAATTTTGCCAAATTAACGTAAAGAAGACGATGTATCAACATGAGCCTGCAGCAAAAATATAAACTGCTCCACATGAGTTAAGGCTATTGACTTAAATTGAAAAAAAATATAGTTTTAATGGGATTTTGTGATGAAAATTCATATTAATATGGAAAAAAGGAGAAAAAAATAATTTTAGCCTGTAGGTCTGCAGCGTATACAGGATGGTTAAGAAAAATCGAGTAAATTAACGAAATTTTATTCCCAGAGAATACGAGCATTTCAAGACCATCAATACAATGTATGGCCTTCAAGGGCATCAATAACAGTCTGACATCTTCTTTGCATACTACACACGAGATTGTTGAACATTTCTTGAAGAATTTGGTTCCATAAACGGGGCAGAAGCTCTCTTACATCATTTAAGGATTCTGGAGTAGATCGATGATTATCTAATCTTCTTTGGAGCATATCCCATTCATTTTCTATGCAATTCAAATCTGGTGAGTGCGGAGGTATTGGTAAATGTGGAATACCAAGCTCCTCGCGCGCATTCTCAACTATAGCTGCACGGTGCGGTATATAGTTATCGTCTAGAAATTGAAAAATTTCACAAATAGCAACGTAAAAATTTGGCAAAACATTGTCAATGACATGCTCCTTCTAGTGTGAAGCGGTCATATTCCCAGGACAAATGTGTAGATCTGTGCGCCCGTTGAAACATAACCCGGCCCATATCATAACACGACTCCCTCGGAATGGATGGACTTCTTAGACATAGCGACGATTATGGGGAATGCGTGGGATTGTCCATATCCTTATTCTTCGAGAATCTGGAAATCGTTCATATCTGGATTCCTCAGTGAGAAGGACACTACGCCATGGATCGTTCCAATCGATATGTTGCCTTGCTCATTCCAGTCTTTGATGCTCATGGTCACGTGTTAATGGAACTCCTTTTAATGGACGTCTAGAACCTAGATTCACCTCTCTCAAACGTCATCTGATGGTTTCGATGGAAACTTGGACCCCACCTGCATTTTGAAGAGTATTCCGCAGCATACAACAAGAATTCACATTCTGAACTGATGAAATAAATGAATCTACAAGAAAACATTACCGCACCTTTGAAAATATCAAATACCATCATGTGCATCAAGACACATCGGTATGTGTCTTCAATGCTTTCATTAGGTTTTCACTTTCTTGAAAAATAAAGGTAAATAATCTACAAAAGTTGTTCGTGGACACTCGTGAAAGCCCAATGAAGTTATGGCATCCTCAGTGACCAAATCTGAATGAGCATTCACGTGGTCAAAGAATAATTCTGGCTCCGAATCGAGCCCTGAGGAAACCCTCCTGTGAATACCAAGAGATTTATCGAAGAACATCCATATCATCAATACATGTCATCAAAAAGACTGTGTCTACGTGTGATTATTCTTCGAATAAAGCATCAGAGGTGGCTCAGAGCGGTGGCAATACCGAATGTAACGAACACAGAACGTAATATACATCATAATCAAGAGGAATAGAGCGCGTATAATGGGATATTTATATGAATATTACGGGAGAAATGAGAATGGGTGCCCACAAAGAGGCACGAATGGAAGATAGGGATTTCGAAAATTAATTTTCCCGGACCGGGTGCCAGTTACGCATACGTAGGTGTGGAGATAAATAGCCGAGATAAGGCAGTGAGCACAATATGGCTGGATAAAATATTATGCGAGATATTCACAGACGATATGAGATGTAGAATAGAGTTGTCACGAATTTCTTTCTTTGCCGTCGAGGATGGTTCGCAGGAAGATGTCCATTACGCTGTTGAGTTATGGACATTTAACTGGCCATATACAATCTGTGGACGAACGTCGTTCATTGTTATGGAGATGACAAACTCCCAGCTAATGAAATATTTTGATGACCTCTCCTCAGGGCTAGGCGGAGGGAGATTCTGTTGGATTGGATGATTGAGATGTCTTTTTGTTCGTTTCAGGGAAGGGATCTGCAGATTTTTATCGCAGAAAACGATGGTTGGTTGGGAAACATGAAAAAAAAATAATGGAACCTTGAAACAACATTAATTAACGACAAATGCTACTTTTAACTCGGTTTAGTATGAGCTTTTACTTTAATGTGAAAACAATTCTATAGGTAATAAAGGGCTTCTTTTCAACTACACTAGGTCAGTTTTTAACTGATTTCCCAAGAAAGGAATGTTAAAAAAAAATTATGTTTGTTACCTCAGAACTTTTGACTTGGTAAACCGATTTTAATGATTCTTTTTTTATTTGGAAGCTGGTGTTTGCAGTTTGATCTTACTTCAATTTGATCCACTTCTGACAAATGTATCCATGATAAAACCTCATAGGTGAGTCTTAAATTTTCATGAATTCTTCTCATTTTTACTCATTGAGGTTTTCGATTAACTATTCAGAATAATTTTGATTGGGAAATGATAAAACAATAATTTGGGATTTAGATCGGCTAAAATCGTAGTCCTTAATCACATACTGGCCATTCAATTGAAAAAGAATGTTCGAGAAGAGACAATTTTCGGTATATTCATAAAATTCTAATTATTTTGAAAACATTTTCGCTGAACTAATGTTAGTGTTTTCCTGAAAACTTTATATGGGTTTTCTCTCCCAGTCTCTGAAACAAGAAAGAATAAGATAAAACTAATTTCATAGAAAAAACTATTTCAAATTTAGAGAGAACAATTTTGCGTCAAAACGATAATAACAATCAAGTACCAACAACAAACCGTCAAGAGCAACTAATTTTAATAAATTTGATTCCTTATGTTCATGGACTTTCAGAAAAAATGAAAAGAGTTAGTTCTAAATTCAACATAAGAACTGTTTTCAAAACAAGACATGATTTACGATCTTCATTAACAAAAATTAAACCTTTGAATGAGAACCAAAAATCAAGAAAATGTATTTACAATATTCCCTGTATTTGTGGAAAATCTTATACAGGAGGAACTTCAAGACCATTAGAAATCAGAAAACGTGAACATAGGAATAACATAAAAAATAGAGATATTGGTAGATCACAGATAGCAGATAATGTGTGTTCCAATACCGACAATCACATGATAGATTGGAATGGAACAAAAATCCAAATGACGGAACCTGATGGTTATAAAAGAAAAATCAAGGAGTCAGCTTGTATTTTGTTGGATGAGGCTAATAATCTTGCCAATTGTTCAGTAGGAATAGATCGAATTTGGATGGATTTATTGAAAAAAAAACTAGTTTCGAGGAATTTTGAAATAAAATAACGATATCAACATCATATATTGACAAATGTCAATCCAAAAATAAAAAAAATTGTCACGATTTTACAAAGTTGCATGAAAATCAGTTATTGTCTGACGAAGGAGTCTGATTTAGACTCCGAAACGTTACGCTTAAGATTTCAAAGTGTTTTAATTTTCTTTCTGTTCATGGTTAGGCAACAATTTTTTCTAGTAAAGTTTTGGCTTCTGAAAAATTAGCGCTGAAATTTTTACGCAGGCCTTTCTTATATTATTAATTTTTTTTTTCTAATTTTTTCTTGTTTCAGAGACTGGGAGAGAAAACCCATATTAAGTTTTCAAGAAAATGCAGAGACCTCCCAGAAAATATTTCAATAGATAATGTAAGTGTCATTCGATAGTACTCTTATTTGTTCTACTCTATCATAGTGTCTCGTTTGATTTACTAATTATGGGATTCCCAGTATAGGTACAACTCCCTCGTTTATATGAACCTTTATTAACCTTGATCACACCAGTAACAAATATTTAATACATCACTATTTCAAGTTAATGACTCATTTCTCCAATAAAGGAGGTTAAAATCCATAAAGCCCTCTAGTAGACCAATGTTGCCCCTTGGTTTGAGAAGGAAGTTGATCTCGATCTTAATTGTGGTAAGTAAAACTCTCTGAATGCAATCACCAATCGATCTAAACGGCGTTTAAGTATACAATAAGTACAATAACAAGACGGAGATAATAAACGTAATTGATTACGCTTTGTGTTCTGTTCGACCGATAGGGGGTGTGGTATGGAGGTGAATAGATTAATTGAATTCGACTTTTTGTCCCGGCAGATTTGTGACTTAGAATGCGGATTGTGGGCGGTACTGTGAGAGGTTTATATTGTGTATGAGTTATGAATTTCTGTTCTCTGTGAATACTGAAGGATGAGGAAAGAATGTATCAAGTATGAATTATAATTTTGTGTTTTGTTTTTTAGTGGATGCGTGCAGCCACTCTAGCAGTGCAAAATGCAATCTCGCTATTCCCCTTGAATTACGAACGGCAAATATTTCATTAACATCGGATAGAAAATGTATAGCCAAACATTTTCCACTATCTTCAGCCTTTGCTCCAACTATACATAAGTCGCAAGGTGGAAATTTTGACGAAATAGTATATGAGTTTAGTAAATCACATTCTCAGGAACTCGTCTATGTTGCACTCTCTCGGGTGACTAATATTGAAAAATTGTATATTACGACAAAAAATGATAATTCTGCATTTGAGCCTTATCATAATCGAAGGCAAGCTGCATCGACTGCATTTTTGTTGCAAGAATTCAAAAGCCTGTCTTTAAATATTGTTCAGACGATAGCTCAAAGTGCCTTAGTAATAAAAATGGTATTTCAATAATGACTTTCAATTGCCAAAATTTACATAGTCACAAATACGATTTACAAGATTCAGTTACGAGACAAACCAATGTGTTACTTCTTACCGAAACATGCATGACTCGTGATAATCCGATTGAAATACCTAATTTCAATTGTATTGTTCGATTCAAACGAGATACTGTTCCAAAACGTGGGGTAGCTATTTACCAAAATAGTAATAATGGTACTTATATTATGATATTATTAATTTTAAACGCTCATTTGTTGGAGATATTTGTGCATGCTCATGCAAACTTAGAAATGGCCTACACATAGTCATGGTAGCAATTTACATTTCTCCGAATCCAAAATTGGACGAGGCAGAACATTTTATTCATCGCACTTTACTGGAGTACACTGAAGAAGGGTCGAAAATACTTGGTACAAATGGTAATAAATTTCCACTTATCCTGGCTGGCGATTTCAACATTAACTTCGCTGATAAAAAATCAGAGCGGCTGACAACTTTTCTTTCGGAAAAACTGAATTTAAAAATGAATAATGATCCACAAGAATCCACAACAAAATATGGGACCACTATTGACGTAGTATTTTCCAGATATTTAGAAGACATGTCTAAAACTTATGTTTCTTATTTCAGTTACCATTAACTTATAGTTTCAATGATAAACATTCCTGAATAACCTACATGTATTGTAAGATGAATAAATATTTTGAATCAACAATATTATGTGCTTATTTTTGAATAGATACTATGCAATAGGTTTACCACGGCAGTCCACGAGTACCACACGTATATTTTTTTTATATTTGTTAATATCTCAAAACTTTCGACCGATTTTGATGTTTTTTATGATTTGAAAGCTAGTGCTTGCAGTTTAGTCTTATTGGTCCAAGTATATAAGCACTTATTTGACTCACAAAACTGACACCATCTTCGAAAATAATGAAAATTTAATAAAATTTCACTCATGAATGTATTAATTGTTTTAAAATACCTAAATTTAGAATATCTATTGAAATATACGAGTAGGTGTTTGAAAAAAAAATCCCGAGGTACAAAGACCTCCCTTACTCACAATCATTGTTATTTTCGTTACTGGTTCCAAAAATCATCGACCGTGGTCCATAATACGTTTCTGCTTGCAACACAATACTTGCGATCCAACTACAAACCAATTCGTTCTAGCAGTCGGCCAGTTTTGGATATAAATGCGCCTCGCAAACTGTCTCTGCTGCAATTTAAGCACGACTCCGAGATGCTATCTGGTTGTCTTGTTTGTCACTGCTTACAGATTATAACATCTAACAGCTTATTCATACCGAAAATGTTGGCGTGGTGCATTGGTTGGTGTTCATAATGTGCCTCGCATAAGCACTGTCGTTTTTTACGCCTGTAAATTAACTTATTAGCATACTTTATTATTTTAATGTCCTTTCATGAATTATAAATTTCTGGTTTTGCTGTACCGATGGATGTTGTTCATTCGGGAATTATTTCTGACGTATGCAGGGTATGTTATTTCAGTTTTACACGGCCTCTCAAATCAAAATTTTTGCTTTAAGAAAAAAGAAAATAAGACCCAACTTAGTCAAAAAATGTAATATCTTAATTACTCCTTGGCAAAAATCTCACGATTGTGTTTCAATCTTGGTTGGAATTGAAAGGTAATTATCTGAATTATAAGTTAGGAAAAGAATAAGATATTCAATTCATTGTTCAGCAAGAACCACGGGAAGGTGTAGGGCCAATTCTTGCCAAAAAAATTAAATGAAATTCTCTACGTGAACAAAACAAGTATCCTCAACATAATTATAAACTCAATATATGTAGAAATCGAAGTGAATGTGAAAATGAATAGATATAAGATGTTAACACAACAAATATTGAAATTTTCAACAAAAAATTGATATGCAATCTCAACGGAAATGCATATTTTCATGAAAAGTTGGACGATTTCATTCTAAGAAAGGTGAGTTTCTATCTTTGGGTGATGCAAACTTTTACCTATCTCCCAAGTGTTTTCTCCGTTTGCTCGACATTAATATTATTTTTATTATTTACGAGATTGTTCAGGAGTAAATTTGCAAAAACCGAACAAAGTGAATTTAAAATTGATTTCGCATTCGTACCTCAACTGCAAGTCTCAGTTCTGAAACATAAATTTTGGCGGAGTTATCCATGTCGCTATTTTGCAAATAATATAAATCTAAAATGGACAAACTTTTGAAATTAATTTCCTATGATTATCGGAACTATTTTCATCGCAATTAAAATTTTAACGTCCAACCTATCCAGTACATGATCTCAAGTTAGTAAAGAAAATCAGACGAAACCTTCATAGTACTTCACTAAAAAAACAGTTTTCCAGTTCCCTTAAAGTTCACTTATTTCCAGCCATTTATTCACTGAAACACTACGATTTATCAACAAAATTCAAACACACGTACCTACACTATCAACAAAACTAGCCCTACTGAAAATCTATTCTTCACCACGCATCACGAGTTTCGTGGGTCTCTGGTAGGCCTACGCGCGACGTTGCCGAATTTCCTTTTTCCGGGCTTGTACTTTAGGAGGCTGTGTATTGA
Organism: Hippodamia convergens; assembly: GCA_038502775.1. Lineage (NCBI taxonomy): Eukaryota > Metazoa > Arthropoda > Insecta > Coleoptera > Coccinellidae > Hippodamia > Hippodamia convergens. The sequence goes on along the minus strand of CM076611.1, from coordinate 32,263,023 downwards.
CTCTTTAGATTCCTTGATCCGTTTCAGCGTTCGTGATCATTCAATAATCGATCCAGCTAATACCCGACCCCCGCCAGCTCCTCGCACCATCATCCAAGACCATCCCTACTTGGTCTGTCCTTATCAGGGCCGGATCCCTAATGCATGGGTGCTTAGGTTGACAGCCCTTGCCAGCGGGCATCCCACATAACGATCGCCTGCCGAGCTCTGAACAGCTGTCGCTACACTAACCTGCTTATTCCGCAGACATCTTCATCAGAACCATGGCAGGAGAATTATAAATAACTGAATAAGACTGGCATTATGCTTGTTAAGTCCAAGAGTTGGGTTTATTGGGTCTGAATTGCGTAGGCGCGATCGCCTTGTGGCCTATGGCTAAGAAACGCGAGGTGATCCATAAACCTCTGCGTCCATATGCGTGTGGCGGGCGACAATGTGTTACTTTCTGGTTAAGCTCGATTTCCACTATCACATTAGGGGTTGGTCCCACAAAACTTTGTTTGTACCGTTAAATTAATTGGAGCCATCGCGATTCGTTGAAATTTCAAAACACGTGAGCCGATTCGTTCTAATTTACGTAAGGTTTTTTAATCACACAATTAAAGTTTTGTGAAACCGACCCTAGGTGTAAAAGAACTTCTCTGCTACTTTATATTTCTTCGTTTTTTCAAGAAGAAAGGCCTTCTCAGGCATTTGAAATCCAGCAGCGGCTTAATGTCTGGTAAAAAAGAGTAACATAACATTTTTGGGGCATCATCATAGAACCAAAATTAACTGCTCCACATGAGTTAGGAATATTGACTTAAATTGCAAAAAATATAGTTTCAAAGAGATTATGTGATGAAAATTCATATTAATATGATTACAAGTTGCAGGAAACAAAATTGATTTTAGCCTGTAGGTCTACAGCATATACAGGGTGATTAAGAAAAATCGAGTAAAATAACGAAATTTTATTCCCAGAGAATTCAAGCGTTTTGAGACTTTCAATATAATATATGGCCCCCACGGGCAACAATAACACCTTGACATCTTCTTTGCACACTACACACGAGGTTGTTGAACATTTCTTGTGGAATTTGGTTCCATAAACGGGGCAGAAGCTCTTTCAGATCATTTAAGGATTCTGGGGTAGGTTGATAATTATCTAATCTTCTTTGGAGCATATCAAATGCATGTTCTATGCAATTCGAATCTGGTGAGTGCGGAGGTATTGGTAAATGTGTAATACCAAGCTCCTCGCGCGGATTCTCATCTATGGCTGCACGGTGAGGTCTAGCGTTATCGTCTACAAAGTGAAAAGTTTCATCAATAACAAATTTGGCAGTACATTGTCAATGACATGCTCCTTATAGTGTAAGGAGGTCATATTCCCAGGACAAATGTGTAGATCTGTGCGCCCGTTGAAACATATCTTTGCCCATATCATAGCACTACCTCCTCGGAATGGATGGACTTCTTGGACATAGCGATGATTACGGGGTATGCGTGGGATTGTCCATACCCTTATTTTTCGAGAATCTGAAAATCGTTCATATCTGGATTCATCAGTGAAAAGGACACTACGCCATTGATTGTTCCAATTGATATGTTGCCTTGTAGATTCCAGTCTTTGACGCTTATGGTCACGTGTTAATGGAACTCCCCTTAATGGACGTCTAGAACCAAGATTCACCTCTCTCAAACGTCGACTGATGGTTTCGATGGAAACTTGGACTCCATCTGCCTTTTGAAGAGTATTCCGTAGACTTCTACACGTAGATGTAGGCCTTGTTCTCGCCGAAACGGTGATGAAACTATCCTGAACAGGTGTTGTTTCTCGTCGCCCACCAAGGCTTGGTCTTTCCAACACTCAAACTGTCTCTCTGAATTTATTCCAAAGTCGAAATATCACACTGTGGCTGACTTGGAGCCTTTCCGCCACAACAACCTTGATTATGCCACCCTGTAGCATTCCGATAGCCCTATTAGTCACAGCGTTTGTGAATTTACGTCTTGGCATTTTCAGAAAACTCGTTTCAATTCTTAGCCGTTGATAAACTGACTCCATTTCAAAATAAGAATATTCATGAAGCACATGCAAAGAACCAAACTTCAGAAAAAAGGCGACCAGATTGACGAAATATCTCATACTCATTTTTATTGGATCGATTCAAGTTGTGGTTGAGTTTTAAATGATTTTACAGCGATTTTCCCGAAGATTACATACTTTTCAAAACGATTGAATACGATATCCCTTACTCTTTTGTGGAGCAGTATATTTAAATGAAACCCAGACTAGTATTCATCAATCTTTTTCAAAGCAGACCAGTTTGAAATTGCAACCATGCACTATGGACCAAGGGAGTTTCTTCTTTCCTGTTCAAGTTGTCTTTATGTTTATAAATCTCAATGGTTTCCATGTAAATCCTTGCCTTTCAGAAAACTATATTGTGTCCATCTGGTTAGAGCATGTTCCGCTAGTGTGAATTTTTTTATCTGATTGACTCGACAGCATCTTTCGTGCTCTTTGATTCTCGTATTGATACTTCGTTTCGTTGTACCAATGTAGACTTTGCTGCAGTCGCAAGGTATCCTGTAAATACCGGCTTGTGAAAATGGGTCGATTTTGTCTTTGGTAGTTCATTTGGCCAAGTTTTTGAGTTGAGTCTCTACGGTATTCTACCAATTCTTTTTGTGACCTTAGGGATGTATGGTAAGATTACTCTTTAATAGCTCTTACGGATGAGTTTTAATCATTATTACCATGAAATTTGTCGAAAAAAATTGCCTCATTTCAATGGGATTATTAAGATATAAAAATGCATCGTGTATCACCACTGTCGGACATAAGGATTAATTCAGGTATTTAGTTGATTTTCTATTTCTGAAAGATCACCAAACTTCATTAAAGCTAGTATTTAGGCGTGATGGATGTTCAAACATAGTAGACCCAATTGTTTTTCTGTTTAGGAACATTTGAACCGATCCAAGAAAGGCTGCAGTAGTATCTCGAAAGCTTGAAGGTAAGAGCTGAAGCAAACTTCTTCGACCTGCCCGCGTGTTCTGTTCATTTTAATCCGCATACCCGTATCGCGATCTGGGCATCGAGATCGCCCTGCGAAGGGACCATAATTCATAAAATGTTTGTTATTATCCCACAAATACTCACCTTGCCCAGAAATAACTATTGGTAATTTATGTTTGAGTCATGCAACGCTACAATTTACACCGTTCTCAACTTTATTGCTCATAACCGGATTGAATTTAGTGCTATTCTCCCACCATTAGGGCTCGCTATCTCGTTTCGACTCTAGATCGCGAGAGAAGATGAAAGAGATCGATACATATTAACACGATTGGGTCGAATGCTGCATCCGAAGTAATGAAGAACACGAAATTGTATTGTATGTTATGGGGTTTTGGCCGTTTCGCATCCAATTTAAATATTTACATTTGCATGAGCACCACGCCCAAGGTAATCAATACCTCCTTTCTTTCAGCTGCTCGCTAATAATCGATGTTGATGCTCAAGTAATTTCTTACTTTTAACCTTTCCCCATCTTACTGTATGGTTTCGCACGATATTGATGTGACAATCTTGAAATCGACCAACAAATTATCAATGTGAAAAGTTTCATCAATTTAAAACAAATACGGTTCTAATCTAATATGAACCTCTGTTAAAAACATACGTAATTCTTTATAGTAGTATTTGATTCACTAGTTCTTCTCTTTGGCAAAACATAAATTGTATAGCAAGGAGTGAAATTTTAAAATTTGGAGGAAAAATCCTGAAGGTTTTCTCATATAAACAACTACTGTTAGGAAAAATTGTGAACCAATAAATTCAGAAACAAGAGTCTTCAAGCTTCAGAAATTAGTTTTTTAAGCTACTGCATAGCTTTTATCTTTTGTCTCATTGAATTACAAACGGCAAATATTGAAATATTTCATTAACATCGGATAGCAAATGTAAAGCCAATCGCAAACATTTTCTATTAACTTCAGCTCTTGCTCTGACTATACATAAGTCGCAAGGTTAAATAAATAACGTTTGACGAATTAGTATATGTGTATAGTAAATCACATTCTCAAGAAATCGTCTATGTTGCACTATCTCGGGTGACTTATAACGAAAAATTGTATATTTCGACAAAAATTGATAATTCTGCATTTAAGTTTCATTATAATCGAAGGCAAGCTGCATCAACTGCATCTTTGCTGCAAAAATTCAAAAGACTGTCTTCAAATAGTGTTCAGACAATAGCTCAAAGTGTCTTAGATTTCATTAGTAATAAAAATGGCATTTCAATAATGACTTTCAATTGCCAAAGTTTACATAGTCACAAACATGATTTACAAGATTCAGTTACGAGACAAACCATTGTGTTACTTCTTACCGAAAAATACATGACGCCTGATAATCCGATTGAAATACCTAATTTCAATTGTATTGTTCAATTCAAACGAGATACTATTCCAAAAGGTGGGGTAGCTATTCACCATAATAGTAATAATGTTACCAATATTATGACTCCGAATATTGAAATAAATATTGAAGACGTTAGCGATGTTAATGTTAGACGCTCATTCGTTGGAGATATTTGTGCAAGCTGATGCAAACTTAGAAATGGCCCACACATAGTCTTGGTAGCAATTCACATTTCTCCGAATCCAAAATTGGACGAGGTAGAGCATTTTATTCATCGCACTTTACTGGAGTACACTGAGAACGGGTCGAAAATACTTGGTAAAAATGCTAACAATTTTCCACTTATCTTAGCAGGCGATTTCATTACCTCCGCTGATAAAAAATCAGAGCGGTTGACAACTTTTCTTAAGGAAAAATTGAATTTAAAAATGAATAAAGATCCACAAGAATCCACAACAAAATATGGGACCACTATTGACGCGGTATGTTCCAGATATTCAGACATTAAGTCTCAAACTTATGTTTTTTATTTCAGTTATCATAAACCTATAGTTTCAATGATAAAAATTCCTGAATAACCTACATGTATTTTGAGATAAATAAATATTTTAATCAACAATATTATATTCTTATTTTTGAAAAGATGATATGAAATAGCTTTACCGCGAAAGTCCTCGAGTGCCACACGTATATTTTTTGTTTTTTATAAGACCTCTTTTCACTAAGATGTTGTTGGTGTTGAAAATAACCAAAAAATTCCAAATATTTTTCTGTTCCTTTAATTGTTCTTTAATTGTTGCTCGAAGTATATATTGACAATATTTGAGAAATTACGAATATGAAATTTTTCATGTGCATCACCTTTTTTTCAGGTTTTCAATACTCGTGGGGGGTAATTATTCCCATTACAATCCCCCCCTCCCGTAAATCCGCCCTTGCTTCTGGGTGTTGCAGGTTCTTTGTCAGTTAGTATATTTGTACAAGAGTTCAAAATCTGTCTGTTTAATGCCAGTCTTTTTCTCATTTCAAAATTCTCAAACTGAACATTCTGAAATTTGAAATAACCAACAAAAGAATCACAAACATGTAGTAGGTAAATAAGAAGAAAATTTTTCTCAAGTTCAAATTAGGAGCTACAAATTCGAAAATGGATGTTGAGCGAGTGAAGCCTTCCACCCTGAGTGAGACGTTAAAACAAAGTGGACCCAGAACATCATCTCATGAACTTATCACAGATTATATCGTGGCTAGCCATGGTTCAAACGTCAAAATTTCAAAGCCATTCTGATGATATCTCACTATACCCATGTCTGGGCAGGCCATGTAAGTGTCGCCCCCTGTAGCGCCTTATTCAAGTATTATAATAAACTGGCTGCTTCCAGTGCAAGATTAACTTAACAATATAGTTAATAGTTATTAGTCTCATTCAGCTCTAATCCACAGATATTAATTATGTTGGGAGAGAGCAAAAGTTTATAATGGCCCTGCTGTCGCTTCTAGAGATGATAAATCACTTCTAATGTATTATTGAAGAAATATTAATATCAATATTGGTTAAGAGGAATGTTGACCTGTACGACTTCGGGCCATTTGTGGGATTCAATATGCTGGTATTTTTTCGAGGCATCGTTTTTCAAAGCAATCTGTGCTAATCCATCAATAATCCGAAGACGTGTTTAACTAACAGATAATTGTCTTTTTATTATGTTGTTGGCATATATAAGGATCGTTCTGGACAAGGTCAAGTCGAGAGCTTGCATATACTAATTTGTATCTCTCGTGCAACCACAAGTCCCAATTTTAACCATATGTGTTGATGCTGATGGTCCTTTTTCAATTTTAAAGTATTAGGATCAATGAATAGATCATCAATAACAATAACAACACTGCATGGCATCGTTCACGCATCATTATGATCGTACTAATTGGAGGATACTATAATTCTTTGGTTGCTTTTTTGCCAATATCCCATTGTCTTACATTATTTTCCCTTCCTGCTTTTAACAATCTTTATTCGATATCATCTTACCCAAGTGTTTTTTATTCTTTTATTTACTGAGAAACTGGAGGACCAATATCAGCTTTATCTCCTTCATCCTCTTTAAGAGCCAATCTTAGTCTAGCACGTTTTCCCATTTCATCAGAAAGCAATTGTTGATGCTACCTCTCTTAATTGATGTTTTCTTCTGCTTCATTTTAATAATCTTTATTTTCCTCAAAAACCCCACTTTCCCCAAATTGTCTTCTAGTGTGCAGAATGCATAGATATCTGGAAGAACGATCGAATTTTTATATCTCCCTCAATTTTCAAGATATGAAAATTTCAAGGTTTAAGGTACATGTACATGGACAGTTTGGAAAATGTATGTTTGTTCATCAAAAGGCGTTTTGATTCCTTTATTGTATTTGAGAAAAACGAAATACTGATGTCGTTTTATTTTGCCCCCCCCCTGAGAATTCTGCGGGCGCCCATGAAAGGCAACAAAAACAAAAAAGGAAAAACACAAAATCCACAACATGATATTATCTATGCATCCGGAAATTTCGAATAATTTCCAACCAACAGCAAATATGAAATACAAATTACATCGCACTTACCACTTGGCTATGCACAAGAATTTATGAGAATAGGAAAAGGAACTGAAATGTGGTTCGAACGATAGTTTTCTCATACTATGCATGTATGGACGGTGAAGAATAGATACTAATATACGAGAAGATATTTTCTGGGAATGCGGAATCCTATTCCATTCAATAAAATAGTTTATACACATAATATACGAATCAGAAATGGTCAATAACATAATATATGTAATTTACTATCGATGTACGAGACCTGTATAGTCATAAATACGGAAATTAACGAAGAATTGAAATGCAAATAGGTGTTTCAAAACTTTTCCCATACTATTTTACGGATTCCGCCAATTCTGAGAATATAAGCTCATATATCAACATGCTTTCTGATTGTAATAATATACGAGAAAACTTATTTACCACCGATTTTCACGAACCAGTCTTTGACTTGTACACACAATTTAATATTAACTGACGTTATTAAAATTTGTTTCTCTATTTCAGTATCGTGAAGAGTTCATTACAGTACTAAAAGTAGTACTGTAATGAACTCAGTATAGCATTGTTTTCAGTTATAGGTATTTTTCGTTTTCTCCGATCCTATCGATTTTCGAATCAAATCAATTCATTTTCAGTAATCTGTCAAATTTCGTAAGTCACACCAACTGTCAAGATACAATACAAAAGTCACTTATCCGAATTTGTATTTTAATTGCGAGAGTTTTTCACAAAAATTGACTGAAATAAAGAAAATATCGTCTAATACTCGTTGCAGAAGGCAATTCCGACACTCATGCTCATTCTGCAACTTGTTTTAGAATATACCTACTTTTTTGCTTTCTCAGCTAATAGAGACAATGGTCGCATTCACCGGACGAAGATTCCGCTACAGCTACCTCGCATAAATTGAAAGCGCAAAAATGCCCACTGTTCGAGAACGCATTGACGATTCCGCAACAGTTGCACAACTGTTACGTCCAGTGAATGCGACCATTGGCATTTCATGATTTTCGCATGAAGACATGTGCTGAAAAGGGGTAGCAAGAGTTTTTTCTCACGCAGTTCGTGTGGAAAGTAATACTTTCCAGCAATTTGTTAAGGCAGCACAATATTTTTATAATAATCAAAGCTAGGTTAGGTATATCAATAAGTTGGTTCAAAATTTCACACAGTTAAATTACAATTTGATTAGTCTATCGAGCCTTGATAATTCAATTCATTTCGCAACGAAACAGCTATGTTTTCGATGAATTATTATTAAATTACGTAGGTGCACAATTATCCAAGCATTTTCACTGGAAAGTTTCAAACAAATTCAAATCACGAATCGGTCTAATTATAGAGCCTCTCAATCGTATAGGCATAATAGATTTATATCATTATTTGAGTAGTCCGTATCATTATGTGAATTGAATGCTAATGACTGTTGTGCAAAGTAAATATGAACCGAAAATTATATTATTCAGATAGAAAATTATTGGTTCTGTGCTTCCTGTGCTAATTTCGAAACAGCGAATGGCGCTATGATATTCAGCACGAAATTAAATTTGAATTTTGTCTAGACACAAGGCTCTCTGATGTTGAGATTTTGCTAGGGACTTTCTCTCTACAGGGTAAGATTGAAAATATATTCTTTATTCACTAACTGTGTTTTATTCTGAGATGTTTTTGATTAAGATCGATGAAAGAGCAGGAAAAGCAAGTACTTACTTTGAAATCATCTGTTTAAAATTATTCAGCATCTGGAAGTTGTGGAAATTATTCATTGATCAAGCGAGAAGATCCGCACATAAAGAAAAATGATATTAGCTTTGAGGAACAGTAAATCTGACGAGACAAGAAAGGAGATATAAAGACAGCGTTAATGAATAAACCATCGAGGACTGAAAGGAATTAGCTAGAATTGCCGACCCATGGCTCCTACGATCAGATAAGTGCACAGTCGTTTGTTTCCTACAATTGACACAAACTATGTGCAAATGTTTGATAACCTGTATTTCAACTTCCATTATTGTCGGAGCTCATTTATTTTTATATGTGCTCGTGGATATAAGTGCACTCGAAAGCTAAAAGCACGGAGTTTCCAGTAAAATTAAACGATATGGGTTCCGTTTTTTATGATCGCATTCTCGTTTCGTAATTGACGTGGATTCGCTGATTCTCACAGGATGGTTTCAGACGTTCGAAGAAGAAATCTTCAGTAATTGGAGAGTTATTGGGCTTTCTCTACTTGGAATTTCCTTCTTGGAAAAGAAATATGGAAAAATCAGTCGGTTGCTGTTTCAAAAATGTTCAGGTATCCGCTCATTTTATGAAAATTGGTTTGATGAAATTATTTCGTGGAATTTCGTTCAAAAATAATTCAGGTTGTGGATTAAGAAATCACGACAAAATTTGTATATCTATATGTATATATTTTTCTGATAATACAATACATACCGAAACAAAAAGGTACCTAGACGAGGTTGGTGCAAACACAGGAAAACCATACAGGTCTACAGTATGATTAAATAAGGAAAGGGAAAAAACCTCAGCTGAAAAAAGGCCTCAGCCTACCCGTGAAAAAAAAAATTACTTCAAATAGTAAATATCAGGAGAATCTTGAAAGACATCAGTGTGATCACCTTCATGTTATCCGTCGATGGGCTCAGATGAACAGGTTCTTCACAAAACGACTCGCAATTCTTAATCTGAAATGAAAAAAGACAAAAGCAGAAAAGAAACCAATCATTTAGAATAAATCAAATTATTTTGAAATTAACCACCCATTTTAGAAATACATTTGTTACTTTATGTATAGCCCCGAAACTATCTTGAAATTTATAAATGGGACAACTGTTTATAAGATGCTCTATAGTCTCCTCATTTTCTCCACACTCACAACTAGGGCTCTCAACCGAATTCCATCGGAAGAGCATTCTGTTGCATCGTCCATGGCCTGTTCTAATGCGATTTAGAACAGACCATATTCTCCTGGGAAGGTCAAAACCAGGAACTCTTATGTAAGGATCAAAAATAAGATCTTTATTGAAAAAATTGGATACATTCCATTCAGATTACCAAATTTCCTTGTCGCTTCTACTCATGTCAATCAGAAAATTTGACCAAAAGGTTTACGCGACTTCAATTTAGGAACCTTATCATCTGGAATATAGATGAGTATGGGAAATGAATTTGGAAAAATATTGAATTTGTTCAAAAAATTCAAATCTGTTGTCTCTCTGCTAATATGGGGAGGGACAATATTTGAGAGGAGTAGGTGTAGACTTGATAGTACCAGTTATAATCATCATAGAAAAGTTTAGTTGGGCATTAATTTTTTTTACATGAACACTTTTCAACTAAATGGGGCAACAATATTCAGCAGCAGAAAAAACCAAAGCTAGCTCTGCCGTACGAATTATTGTTGCCTCAGCTAGTTTCTGAAGAGTATTGTTTCGAGTTTTATGCTTCAAACACAGATCACCTAAATGGGCGTTGAAATTTGGAGAGGAATCAAGTTTGATTCCCAGGTATCTAGGATTGAAATTATGTTGTAAGGGAGAAGAACCGAAAGTTACACTCAATTTTCTATATTTCTGATGATGATTCAAATGAAAACATGAAACCTCGTTTTATTTTCATTCGGGCACAAACGCCACTTTAAAAAATAATTTTTCATTATATCCAAATCTTCAGAAAGGGTACTTTCTATTGTTTGAAAATTAGAATGATGGAAAAAGCCAGAGCAATATCATCAGCATAAATAAATTTTTCTGAAGAAGTAGTTGGAATGTCACACAAATATAAATTGAATAGAAGAGGTGCTAAAACTGAACCTTGTGGAAGACCATTATTCAAAGTTTCGAAATTATTACTATTATTATCGACAAAAACTCGGAACCTTCTGTCGGATAACATATTTTCTAATAGTCTAACCAAATTTGTATTTCGTCAATTGTAAATGATGTGTTATCGAACGAGGAAAGGGTTGATTATTCTCTTGGATTTTCTACTGAAGAAATCAATTTTTCAGGGCATAAGCTGAGGATGGGAGGGTGCGGTTTTTCAAGGCCCTTCCCCCCTTCCTCCCTGATCATTAGCATCGTACAGAAATTGTAGAAACTCTTCGTGTCAGGAGGGCAAGGGGGGAGGGGCGTTTTCGAGGTGTGTTCAACATATAGCAGAGAGTAATTTGTTGGATATTCTGAAAGGTTTACTTAACCCGAGATTAAAACTAACTGATAATTACATAATAACCACGTTCGTAGACCGAGCAACTGTTATGGGATCATTAATAACGGAAAGAGAGACCGTTTAGTAATTTATTTGTTTAATTACTGATCCATAACAATTATGAGCCAGACGAGGAGTAGGCGATGCCTTTCGACGCTCTTTTGTTAATGTCTTTTTGTTTCTACGCTGGATTTCTCCGTCTGTGGTTATCGATCCAGATATTAATCCTGTTTCGATTCTGTGCCGTGGTAAGTTGAGGATCAGCCCACTATCGTTTATCTTTGTGGAAACATTGAACTCTACAAGGAGTGTACCTTTGGTGAAGGTGAAACTTTCGATAATTAGCTAAGCTATAATGGAAGGTTCATTTTTGAATTGACTCATTTATTTCTGTATCTTCACCTCTGGCAATAAATATCACATTCCTTTCACGATGGTAAATTATTAATTCGATGACAAATAAGTAGATGTTGCACGCTCTTAATTCTACTACAGTTTCACTGATAAAAGGCAGATTTTTCGATAGAAAAACTTAATCAAAACCAGATTGTGTTTTTAGTTTTTTCCAACTTTATCGAATTTAGAATCAATTCGATACTCGTAATATGACTAGAGAGGAATAATTCATAGAAATTTCAGTGAGAGAAAGGTCCTTAATTTAAAAAATACTGCTTAAGCTCCTGAACCAAGAAAAATTAACACAAAAATTGACTTAAATAAAATGAATCAAGAAAAGCATAAAGTAGGCCAGAAAAAAACAAAAGTCCTGTTTATTATACTGACAAAACATTAAGTGTGGTCTCAGATGTTTTCTCAAACCATTTACGGAGTGACCATTAAGAAAATATTGAAATAGTATATTCTAAAACAAGAATGAGCTCCTAATCCAACACGAATGAGTGTTGGTATTGCCTTCTGCAACGAGTATTAGACAATATTTTATTAATTTCAGGCAAGTTTTGTAAAATACTCTCGAAATTTAAATAAAAATTCAGATTAGTGACCCTTATTTTGTATCTTGGCAGTTGTTGTGACAGAAATTTGACAGATTACGGAATTTGAATTGATTTAATTTGAAAATTGAGAGGATCTGAGGTCAGTACTGACAACCACTAAACGAAAAATATATCTGAAAACAATGCTGTAATGAGTTTCATTGCAGCACTACTTTTAGTACTGTAATGAACTCACGATACTGAAATAGAGAAATTATTACATTCATGCTCTATTGATAGGATATTGTATTTATATTAACTTGCCTTTTGATTATATTTTTTTTTAATCCTTCTCTAACATGTTGCCATATCACCGGGATGTCTTAGGTTTCAATGAATATTTATCGATGAATTTAGTTTTCCCCGAAATGTTTTCTTGTTGTTTTGACAGAAGTCAGGGAGAACCAATTCCATTCAGGGCCGTCTTTAACCTCTTGGAGGCCCTGGGCACATTAGGATAATGGGGCCCCTACCCACAATACCACATACAAAATACAAATACAGGGGAATTCCCTATCGCCGAGTAGGTTTATTCACGACACACATAGCCACGGTATGTAAATGCCGTGATGTAATTTAATTATCAAATCGAGAGAATTTTGCCGATTTACGGAATTTCGATACTCGAAAGGGGGAAGGGATTTTTTAGCCTGGAATCCCCTGAAATTTCTTGTGGTGGCGTGGCGTAAATTCGGCCTCCCCTCTATAGATCTATTATTCATGATAAGATTTCTCTGAAGTTTTTCAAAGGGAAATTATGACAAAAATGTTATGAAAATAATTTATATATTGAATAACAAAAATTTCTAAACAAAATAATGTAAATTCTGATATAAAAGTAACTAGAAACTTAACCATTTCCAATTGTATACCTTTTTTTTCATATTCTGTATACCTTTTTTAAAATTTCCGAAAAAATTTTTTTTTCTTTCTATATTATCGAGATGAATAGATAATATTAATTCGAGGTCGTAGATTATGAATATGTTATTACAATTTCGATACTACCAATATTTTGGAAAATATTCGAAAAAATTTTAAAAATTTTTAGAAAAATCGGCCAACTTTGAACAGCAGATATAAAAAAAGTATGGATGCTATAGTTTTAGTCTTTCCTCCATATTATAGTACGTTTCTCTGAAAAGAAAATAGTGTATTTATCCTTTCTCTACGAGGAATATTTTGGATTTCGTAAATTATTCCGCGAAGGCCCTTTTTTCGGAAAATTCAAATCGTTATAATTTCTACAAAAATCGTTTTATAAAAAAAAGTAATTGCATATTCTTAATCTACGCCCTCGAATTAACTAATAACATGAATTTGGTCGATAAATTCGAAAATCGAATTTTTGGCAATTTTTCCATACATATGTATGGAAAAATTTGCGATTTTTGGCCAAAATTTTTTTTTTGAATTGATCGACCAAATTGAGATTATAAACTAATTCGTGGGCGTAGATCAAGAATATGCTATTCGTTTTTTTTTTTTTTAATTTTTTGTAGAAATTATAACGATTTGAATTTTCCGAAAAATAGACCTTTGCGGAAAACGTAACGAAATCTGAAATATCCTTAATAGAAAAAAGGTGAATACACCATTTTATTTTCAAAGAAACGTACTATAATATGGGGAAAAGACCAGAACTATAGCATCCATACTTTTCTTATATCTGCTCTTCAAAGTTTACCGATTTTCCAGAAAAATTTTGGAATTTTTGTAATATTTTCCAAAATATTGGAGGTATCGAAATTCCAATTACATATTCGTAATCTACGACCTCGAATTAATATAATCTATTCACTTCATCAATATAGAATGAAAAAAAATTTTTTCGGAATAATTTTTATATTCGGTATACCTTTTTTTAAATTTTCGAAAAAAAAAATTTTTTTCTTTCTATACTAACGAGATGAATAGATTATATTAATCCGAGGTCGCAGATTACGAATATGCAATTACAATTTCGATACCTCCAATATTTTAGAAAATATGAAAAAAATTGTAATTCAGAAACCGTCAGTTGATATTCAGGCATCACTTGTATTTCAGATTAGTCAATTGTATTTCAGAAAACATCAAATGTTATTCAGATTTGTCAATTGAATTTCAGAAAATATCGAATGAAATTCAATGAGTGATCCGAAATACATTCGATGTTTTCTGGAATTTAATTGACTAATCTGAAATTCAATTGACGCATTCTGAAATTGAAGTGACTAATCTGAAATACACTTGACGGTTTCTGAATTACACTTGGAAATGGTAAGAATTTGAAAAAAAATTTTATAACAAAATGGCATTCACGTTTTTTAATTTTTCTGTGCAAACATATCCATCAACTTGTCGATAACCAAGCTTCTGGCCACTTTTGTCCAAAGTTAAGTAAGCTCAAAAGTATGATAGACGTGTTTGCGACACATTTAAGGAGAGTCCCGAAAAGCTTGACGGTATATTAAAAAACCCTTGAAAACAGGGTAGCACATGAAGTAATTGAGTGATAATTCAACTTTCGAATTGAATTACTGGAAAACTCATATATTTTTTTATAATTTAGGAGTATTTCTCTATTTTTTAGGAATGATAATTTTACCTTCTTTGTATGAGTTTTGTTCATTTTATCATGGGAAAAATCTCGCGAACCGGCAAGTTCAAGAGAATGAAATAATTGGGGCGTCATTTTATGCTTTTAGTTTGACTTAGGGGCCCCTTTGGTGCTTTGGTGCCGAACCTCCCTGCACCGCGAGTTCTGCGTGGCCCTCTGATAAGTACGCAACTGATTTATTGTCTTGTAGCGCTGTCTGAAATTATGTAGTTAAATGGGGATTTCCTTGGAAGCTTCCCAATGAATACAAGAATGTGATCAACAACCCGATTCGAACAGATGTTTTATGGCTAACCACCCCAACAAATAACACAAACTAATAATTGCTCTTATCTAGTGTATACCAGTATGAATGAGCAAGGGTCATAAAAATTGCAACCTTCGAGAACTTGTTGATAAAAGACTCTGAATTCCAATCCATTTGGAATTATTGTGAATGATCACTTCTGCCTTTTTACCTGAAGGTAATTTTAGTACGCGAAAGGTAATTTCGAAATAAAGAACAGTTGAGGTCTTTTCGAATAAATCAGTTATATAATAATATAGGGGAATTTTCTATGAAATGGGGAATTTCCAAATGTTATTGAGGAAATCTTCGATCCTTTCAGTTCGGAACAATTAATCTGAGCGGGGCCCCTATCGATCGCGGGGCCCTGGGCACTTGCCCAAAGTGCCCTAGGCGAAAGAGGGGCCTGATTCCATTATTTGAAAAAATTCAGAATATGCAGAATTCTCTCAGCATGGCCTTCATTCGATACTTGCAAAGGATGTTATAAATTTCTGATAACGTCGATTCCATGACGAATTTTTCATCTTCAGTATCCGTTATCTGGAAGCAATCGAATATTTTAATATTCCTAATTAATCCACGTTCCTAGCCTGTATCCGATTTCTGGACTCGGTATCAAATGATATTCTAGTCGTAATGGTCTTTTAATGAATTAAAGATGGCATTGCATCAATGCTGGCGAACCATTGAAGGAAGATATATTTTCACCTTTTAGGAATTAATTATCGTGTTCCTGCGTTAAATGGACTTGTAATTTCTGGAGAAGTGTCCGAGGGTTAAACGTTCCCAGTGAATTTACCAGTTGATTTATCGTCATAGAGAAACTATATACGGTAATTTGTGTTTTTCACTTTGTTAATCGGTCTGACATAGAGGGCCAGTGTGATTACGCATTCCTTTCGAATTATAATTGATTGAACTAGGCTGAATTCAGTAATTAGGGATAACAGTGTGGATATAATGAGAATGAATATGACTGATGATGAATAATGACCAGTTAACACAACGTGCTTACGAATTAGGATTGGTTTCTTGGCAAGAAGTTGGATTTCATTCCGGTTTAGCGTCATTACTGGAATAACTTGAGAGAAACCGACTCGGAATAAGGCATAGTTAAAGTACCCATGGTTCGAGGAGAAATTAAAATTAATATGTTTGTGTTTCACTCAGTTTTTTTTTCTCCAGATCAGAAAAGCAAACAAAAATGATAAAAAATATCGAATGATAATATCAACCGATTTGTTGCTTTATGTATAGCCTCGAAACCATCTTGAAATTTGTAAATGGGACAACTATTTGCAAGGTGTTCTATAGTCCCCTCATTTTCCCCACACTCACAACTAGGGCTCTCAACCGAATTCTATCGGAAGAGCATGCTGTTGCATCGTCCATGGCCTGTTCTAATACAATTTAGAAGAGACCATATTCTCTTGGGAAGTTCAAAACCAGGAACTCTGATGGAAGGATCAGGAATAAGATCTTTATTGAAAAAATTGGATACATTCCATTCAGATTGCCAAATTTTTTTGTCGCTTCTATTCATATAAATCAGAAAATTGGACCAAAAAGATTTACGCGACTTCAATCTGGAGGACCTTATTATCTGAAATATAGATGAGTATGAGAAATGAATTTGGAAAGGAATTGAATTTGTTCCAAAAATTCAAAGCTGTTGTCTCTCTGCGAATATGGGGAGGGACAATATTTGAGAGGACAGGTAACCAAGGAGTAGGTGTAGACTTGATAGTACAAGTAATAATCCTAATAGAAAAATTTAGTTGGGCATCAACTTTTTTTACATGAACACTGTCCAACCAAACAGGTCAACAATATGCAGCAGCAGAAAACCAAAGCTAGCGCTGCCGTACGAAGTATTATTGGATTAGCGCCCCATGAGGAACCAGCTAGTTTCTGAAGAATATTGTTTCGAGTTTTGAGCTTCAAACGCATCTAAATGGGCGTTGAAATTCAGAGAGGAATCAAGTTTGATTCCCAGGTATCTAGGATTGAAATTATGTTTCAAGGGAGAAGAACCGAGAGTTACACTGAATTTTCTTTATTTCTGATGATTATTCGAATGAAAAAAAGAAACCTCAGTTTTATTTTCATTCGGGCACAAACGCCAATTTAAAAAATAATTTTTCATGCCATCCAAATCGGCGGAAAGGGTACTTCCTATTGTTTGAAAATTAGAATGATATGATAACACAAAGTTTCGAATGACGAAATCTAATCGTTTGGAAAAAAAATAAAAATCCATCTTTTGAGATTATCAATGTTCACATAGTTGGGTTTAACTCAAAGATGACTTGAGAGTGCCGGATCCTGAAAACCTTCTCAGCAAACGCAAAAACATCACACATTTCCAATCGCTTTCTAAGCCTAATCATAGCGAAAACAATGATAATTGGAAGAATCGTTTAATTCGAAAATCAATCAGGTTCCCGACTCGAGCAATCATCGCATTCATCAATAGAACAGAAAATGACAAACAGCAGAGCAGTCAAGACTGATTAACCGAAGGTTATCAAAATAATGGCCTCAAATTATGACGTTCTTGCAATTATTGAAAATGTCAGTATAAATTTGCAGTTAACTGCCTCTGAAACGACGTCATTTCCCAGGCAAAAAAACCGCTTGTCCGTTGAAATAAGTACTCGAGTAAAACTGACGGCGTCCAGCTACAAACAGCCGTAAACCATAAAAAAAAAATGATTAATGGATTATAATCACCTCTCCCGTGAATCTGTGCCACGAAAAGTGACTGCTGGTGCTCACTCCACGAAATAAAATCTTCTCCAATATTTAATGAAACCTGTTTTCAGCCTATAACATTAAATCATTGATGGGAATTAACGATTTAACGACACACTGTTAATACGTGAAAACTTCGTTAACAGCTGGTTAATCACTGGAATACAATGAGCTAGAAATAAGCACTTAATTTATTTTAGTACTCACCTCTTATGGTCATTTTCTTCCTTCTACAGCCATCAGGATTCCAACGACATTAGTTTTCATGTGAGGCATCAATATGAAGTGATTTTTTCAATGAAATCACCTTTAAAATATAGTAATCTCTAATAATAATTGGTGTTTTTATCAATCTTCATATTTTATGGATATATATTTATGGAGATGAAAATCACCTTTAAAATATAGTAATCTCTAATAATAATTGTTGTGTTTCTTCAATCTTCATGTTTTATGGATATATTTCTTTGTTTTCATCAATTTAACATGAAATCTCAAGTTTTTCGAGTAATTAAAGTGTAAATTTTCTCAATTTCTAAACCATTTTTTCGGCAGCCAAATTTTAAACTGCTACATGCATTCTCACAGTTGAATCTTTGCATTTTCTGAGAAAATTTACGATGGAAATGTATATTATTTCATACAATCAGAACGAAGAAATTCAATTGACTAATTTAAAAAAGTAGAACATTTTGACTTGAGAATTCTCAATGAAAAATCAGGCTGGTTTTTCGATATTAAATCAAAATTGTGTGAAAATATAAATATTTTGGATCAGAAAAATTACAATGTGTTTGGAACATTAAGAGGTAAGTTTTCGTCAAATTTCGTGAAAAAAAAATTATTTCGTGAGAGATGAAATGAAGAATCCGAATACTAGATTATTCGATTTTTTTCATAAACTTCGAAGCTATGTGAGTTGAATGTTGTACGGAAGTTGAAGATCTTTTTATAACCTTCAATTTCACCCATTTTTCCATTTTTTCTCGTAGTTGTCAACATAAACCATTTTTACCGTCAAAAACTTTCACACTAATTTATGTTTCCTCTCAATCTTATTACACTCTCTTCGCATTCCAGTCGACTTCATCTTACTATATTTTTTTCTTGTTTCAAAAATTATCAACCCTAATCTACATTATAATTTTAACTCAGTCCAGAGAAGAAAAAATAACCAGCGCATTCGCCATTTTGAGGCACCTGCGTTTTCACTGCCATTATTTTCTGGAAAAACGTGGGTAATCGTTCAATTTTTCGAGATTTGGTAGTAGATTCCTTGCTATGTTAACCCCTCCAAGCGTATCGATGATAAAATTATCATCAGACATCAAGAGAAAATCAGGAGTTCAATTTTCATTTACTATACCTTTTCAACTTCGAATTGAGATCATATTCAAATTGGGATTAAACAATTTCAAAATGAGAATAAGCAACTTCAAAATGGTAAACACAATCGAATTGGGAATAGCACATTCAAAATGGGACTAAACAATTTCGAAATGATTATCACAATCAAATTGGAATTAAACAAATTCATATTAACACTGAACTATTCCATCTTGAAAAAAGGCGTTTTATTTCATATTTTGTGAGAATTGTTCTGAAGTAACTGAGAATCGAAATGAGGAAGAAATGCAGTGGCGTATATAAATTTATGAATGATGAAAAATGTGAGAATCAATACTCTTCAATCTTCTGAATTTTATTTAGGGTTTTCTCTTCAAGTCTCTGGATCAAAAATCAATCAGAAAATTTTTTTAATACAGAAAGACCACTGTGTAAAACTTGTGCACGAATTGGTCAAAGGCAAATCCATTCAAAAACTTCTTACCTCACAATAGAAAAAAGAAATAACACTTCGAACTTTCAAATATTGAAGAATCGTGACAATTCTATATAAAAAAAGACATGTCATTTCCCAATCTGAGATTGTTTAGTCCCATTTTGAATGTGTTTATTCCCAATTCGATTGTGTTTACCTATTCGAAGTTTCTTATTATCATTTTGAAATTGTTTAATCCCAATTTGAATGTGGTTAGTCCCAATTTGAAATTGAAAAGGTAGAGATTGAAGAGAGTGACGTTGAACACGTGACAATGTAATTTCCTCGGCTCCGAAACGCACTCCTGAGGTATTTTCAATTGAAGGAGTGAAGGCCAGCCCATGAACATCGAATGAGCAGCTCTCTGATAACTTCCCATAAATCTATAAGATGCATCTGATATATTTATTCATTCACTAATAAGGTAGCGGACCAATCTCAACACCGAGCAACGTATTTTTAAAATAAACATACATACGTCCGTACATCTCAGGCTCCGTAAAGATACCGTGGCCTACTATGAAGTCCACGTTTAAAATCTCATAAATAACCCGCTAACAATCTACTAGTGACAGCTTGTTAAGTCCTAACCACAGGTTAGGTTATAATTAATGGCTTACGTCACATTGTAATTGTTGACTCGTCGCTATTAAATCCACTTTGCTACGTGTACGGCTATTTGTTAACGATATTGGGGTATTTTAGGTGTTTATGTTGGTATCCCTCCTCGCATGGCGATGAACTTGTTGTACACGCGTTTTATAAACTTTTTGAACGTTAAATCCATATCAACAATTCATACATTAATTCACTCCAGGGTGTATCTCACCCTGTTGTATAATTATTATTATTATTCCTTTATTATTTTTATTATATAAGAGTAAAGAGTTGAGGACAAACCTATAAACTCACACTTTGTTTAATTACTAGATTGTAGATTCAATCTGAAATAAAGAATCTTCATTTCTTCATCGAATGCATTCTTGATGAAAATTTATAACGTGACTTTCTTGATTTTGTTTATTTATATAATAATCCTTTATTAAGTTGTACAGTTTACAGCTGATGCATCGAAATGCTGAGCTTGCGATATATGTATTTGATATGTTCACTTGGCAAACACTTGAGTAAATTTAGAAATCGAAATAAGAATATAATTCAAAAACGAAAAACAAAAAGCAACAAACCGTTAAACACAATATGATAATGCTAAAAATTATCAAGAGAATAAATGAATGAACGAATAAGAATATGCCGAAAAAATTAATCTGGAATAAATGTTTATCTACTGGTGTCCCAGAGAAACTTTACATGCACCTACCATAATAGGGTCACACATCAGCATCTCGAAAAGGGTACTCACAAATCTTCCTTTTTCTATCAATATACAGGATGGTTTGAAGTTCTGATCGAATTACTTTCAATTATATTTCTAGGACTGTGAATAAGACTCGAATGTTCTTTTCTCAATTTGTAATACTTTATAGCATAAGTTGGATTTTGTTCGCTGAATACAAAATTTCTAATGCCGTACTCAGGAAAATCAATAAGTACTGCTGTAAAAATAAGCACCCTGTAGGCCAATTACCAGAATTCTCTTCACATTTATTCAAGCTACATAATCTACACTTCTGAACGTCTAATAATTAATTATTTTCATCCCAAATATAACATTTTGATTTAATGATACTGGGAATATCATATGCACTAATCTGCATATTTTCAGAAATCCACACTTGCCTTCAAAATTTTCAATATTCATGTTTTTTTGTTCTAGTAATACCATGAATATCACAGGCATAGTTTCTATTCGTTATAACCTTCCAGCTTTTTTGCTGGATTCCAACATCGCAGTTCAAAAGAAATGGATTAATGAAACAAATAGTACATTTGGGAAAGTTTATTTCCTTATATTCATGTTTTCAAATAGATCCATTTAAGTACATTCTTTTCAATATAATCTCTTGCTATGTTCAACTACATACGTACAATCTTACTCAACTTCAACAACAAATATACAAAAGACACCGCAAACGATTAAGCTACAACTAATTGAATATTCACAAATTCACAGGATAAGGAGAATTTAATAATTTCGTTCATTGATTTCGACTTCAGAAAATAGGGGTAGTAAGAAAATGCTACTTGCGAATCCATTGTATATCACGCAAAGCGAATACAGTCAACTGAATATTTACATAAATAAATACAACTTTCAAAAAATAAATAATATATACACTGGTACTAGTTTCTAGTCGTTTTTATATCGAGATTGGCACTAGAAAGTTTTTTGGCACATCGTTGGCACTACCTCTTGAATGTACATATTGCCACTTGGATTCTCATTTGTACAATTTATTTACAATTTACATTATTTTGCTCGAGTTTTTCTCAAGTATCACTTTCGACGTCACTGCTGCATTCCTCGTCCATGTCCATGTCGATGTACTCCCCGTATTGGTCCTCTTCCCCTGTTTCCTGTTTCCACTTGTTCACGTGATGCGCGTTCTGTTGAGAATTTTGAGAATTCTGTTGGCCTTTACCGCCTTGGCTTGTCTTTGCCTCTTCCTCCTGTTGCATCCTTTTGTGTTTCGTCCTTCTGTTTTGGAACCAAACTTTGACCTGCAACAAAGAAATTGGTTCAATAAAAATGCACCAAGAAAACGGAGAATTCAAAAAGATAAGTATGATTTTTGTATTTTGTTTGAATCTGTTTTGTGTTTTTATTTTGGTCAATTAATAAAGAATCGAATTAAATGACCCATTATTTGAGATTAACGCAATTAGAAGGGTTAGATAGTTCTTTCTCTATTTCAGTATCGTAATGACTTCATTACGATAATAAAAGTGGTGCTGTAATGAAACTCATAACAGCATTGTTTCAGTTATATTGTTCGTTTTGTAGTTGTCAGTACTGTTATCCGATCGAATCAAGTTTCGAATCAAATCAATTCAAATTCCGTAATCTGTCAAATTTCGTTAGTCACACCAACTGCCAAGATGAAATATAAAAGTCACTAACCCGAATTTTTATTTGAATTTTGAGAGTATTTCACGAAACTTGAGTGAAATAGAGAAAATATCGTCTAATACTCGTTGCAGAAGGCAATTCCAACACTCATGCTATCGAAAACTCGCTGCTTCGTCGCTCGTTTTCGAACTTCGCATTCGTGTTGGAATAGGAGCTTATTCTGCAACTTGTTTTAGAATATACTATTACAATGTCCTTTTTCTGTAGACTGTAATTCTTCCAACAGTAAAAATTAATCATGAAATAAGGGATCTTCACGATGAGGAAGAATGATCATCATTCTCGGATAAATTGAAACTAACCAGAAGAAAAAATTATAGATACAAAAAATGAAGTCCTATAATAAAGGGGTAGCATATTCCTTCATTGTTGTTGAATAGAGTAGGGAGAGAAAATGATATCGTAACTCGAACTCTAACCCTGAATGTATAGAAGCTAAACCGTTGACTAACTAGGGGTACATTAAATCTAATGCCGCTTTCCGATCTGGCAGATGTACCTACAACGGTTGATATAAAAACCTCACCCCGCAAAATGGCGTATGCATCCCCGAAATCCAATAACGCATTTCGACCAATGGAATCGTACAATCCGCGCTCAACAATAGCACCCCAATTGGCTTGTACCCCTGTTATTATGACAAAATGGTATTATATAGGGTGTGAAATTGATAGTGCATTTTATACATCAGTTAACTCGGTCATGATTCGGGCGTTAGCTCCCCTTTTTATTAGATAAAGGGAGAGATGAAGCGACAATTAGCCGAATAAATTTCAGAGGACAGATCTGCCATCACGGGATGATGTATGGCTTCTCGATGTGATTCATTGGATTGAGAGTTGATTCGAAGACTTGGTTTGATCGATGAAGGGATGTGGGAACACTTTCCATAAACAGCTACTTTGAAAAATGTTCTAACTACATTTGCACAGTCAAGAAATTCGAGAATTTCGGGGTGAACAGTTCTCTGCAATAGAAGAGTCTTTTATTTTTTCCGTGAATCTTTCATGAGCTGGGTTCCTCAATATAATACCATGAACATTCTAAAAAAACACGAGTAGAATAATATAGTATATCCAACGAGAAGCGATAGCGCCAGTAATGTGTTTATGAGTTTGTTTGTTTCTCTACAACTTCAGAACCAGATGTCCGATTTGAATGGAGCAGGTCTTCATGTGGAATTCATTTTTGTATCACGAAGACATGACGAAAAATTCAATTTTTCGTTAATGACCCAGTTGATTTCAAGCTTTTACGGCCTGGATAAACCATACGAGATAAAAGAACATACCAAATCAAGAACAATTCTGTAGGACTCGAGAATAACCCATGATAACAAATTTGATCATTCTCAATCGAATCCAATGTTCCATTTGAAAGAGCTTTTGATTGGCAAGGAATGAATGAATTTTCAAATAAATATGACTGCTGAAAAATGCTCTGTCAGCTTAGTTTCCTAACGGATTTTTAGCCAGGTAGAGCAGATTGAAGAAATACGAATTTAGGCAAGAATTAACATCTACCAAGATTGCTTTTTTGCGTGCCTCTACTCCCAGACTTGACGTGGATATCTTAATATATGAAACTAAGTCGGCCATGTTCTTGGTTACACCATTTATAACTCAAGATTGGATGAACTGTTTGTTATGAAAGATTTTTTGTTGGATTCTTCTAAGGCGGGGTTAACATAAAATACATTAAAACCCTGAAAAATTTGATGAAATGGAAAAAAAATAGGAAATCATTTTCTTTCTTGCGAATAACGCCAGTAGGTGTCGCTACGGTTAATAGCGTTTTCGTGAAAGTATTATAATTGATATTAATTTGGTGAAATATACTTTTTGATAATATTAATGCATCTGAGTCCATGTGTTATTACACCTTTCTTTCTTCCGAACAATACGAAAAATTTTATGACGAAATGTTTCGAACAAATCCCCATTCTATTATCGCCTTTAGATGGCAGTGTAAACAATTACTATGTATTTTGAGTTGCCTAAAAGTCTTAGCCTTGGAATTTTGAGGTCTTTGCGCAGAAATTTATGCCGATTCACAATGGACAATCTATACCTCTTAAATAAAAAGATTTCTTTTCATGTATGAATACCAATGTACAAACCTATTTCAATGCAATTAAATTTTTTTGATTATTTTGTACTTTTGTATTTTTTTTTTTGTATTTCACGTAATATATTTTCTTCTTAAAAAAAACCAATGGTTAGTAAAACTTTATTCTCAACAACAAAGTTCGCCGGGTCAGCTAGCATATCTGATAGCCAATTGCCACAATTGGTCCCACCACCAGATCCCTTACGCTCTTTAGTTTCTGGGATAGGAAATGATTCTAAACACTTCTTGGCCAACATTCAAAAATATAACAGCTGTTTCCAGAGGACAATTTTATGTCCACTTTCAGGGTTTTATACCATAATAGTTTATTATAATATTAGAGTTGAGTTTTTATTTATCGATTGAGGCAGTACGAATTCTGCTGGGTCAGCTAGTAAAAGATAAAAGGAAGAAAGAATATGGACTATGATGACGTCGAAGGTCGAAGCTTTACCGAGACAATAAGGAATTGTAAAGTGTTTTTTTTTTCAGGAAGGTTGTGAAATGTTTCGAAAACTAGAATGTGGTTTTTTAGTTTTCCTCGTGAAGGGATTTAGATACATCCTTACTATTCCACTACTATTCATATTCTCTGAAAGGGCTGTACTGATATGCAAGATCGAATGTTATAATTACAAAAGGACAATTTGTCGAAGCTAATCTTAAATCTAAATTTCTATTCACATATCGGGAACAAATTTTCAGTGTTTTACCTATTGCAGTTAGGTAGGTATATCACTTAAATAAGTCACTACGTCTGGTGGTTTTTTTATTTTATCATACGCCGAATTGTATCCTACAACGTTCATTAACTTCTGCTGCATTAACAGATGCTGTATTGGCAATTAAATTTTATTGTGTTTTACTCCCTTTGCATATTTCGAGTTCATTTTGTTTTAGTCACCAGTAGGAGTAAATTTGAATGTTTTCAATGATGCAGATTTATATCACGCCAGTTGAAAATTTCCGCTTGATGCGAAAAGCCAAGAGGCGGCGGCCATTTTGTATCGAACACAATGGCGGCCGATTCAATCAATCTAGCATGAAGTTCGACAAGTCGGCTGGGGTTGCCAGGATAAAGGATTCCCGATCGACAGCACAGCCGAATTCACAAACCATTAACCACTTGACAAACTACGCTCGCCCCATAGAGCGTTCTTTTATGCGAGCCGAACACAAAAATTACCGATGATGGAGTCGACAATAAGCTTTTTATTCGTGTTTTTTCGCATTTTTCATCCGCGTCCGGCTCCTTTTTATTACGGCGGGCGACTAACGTATCGGTTACTTCCGGGAACCATTTGTCCCGAGTTTAGGCTCCATTTAAAGTAAACGCCGGATACCGGCGTCGGAACGCCAGGGTTCGTAGACGTCTGCAAGCCGGCCTAGCCCATTTTCCGGCTTTGGAAACACGGTGTTTTGACGCCGATATTTCGTTACCGATGTCGATGGGTATTACGACCATTTTTTCGTTCTTACAGTTGGTATATTATTTATTGTTGCCATTAAATTAGCTGTTGAACCTCAAAAACAGACGAGGTACAACGATAAACAAAGTTAGGGAAATAATAATAAGAACTCGATGCCGAAAACCTATGAAAAATTGTTTTTAGGTCGTCTGTATCAACAAATTTACAGGACAATGAACAGACGCTACTATAGATGTCGCCATTTGTCCCTATTTACTCAAAAGGTTCAAACTACTTGTTTGCGAGAAATATGGGACACTGATGATGCAAAATGAGGCTGAAACTGGTATTATCTCTTCTCTCGGAGGCAAAATCTGATTTTATTTCTCCAGCCTCATGTTGAAAGATCTGTAGACTATGAATTGAAGTATTCATTTCGATCATTACCATTTTGAATTTATCTATGTTTCAAAACATCTAACAGAGTTCAAATATGAAATACAGATTTTTCGGAAACAAATTTATAAACTGTGTCAAATTGAAAAGAAAACAAAGTATTTTTCAAGTAGAAAAATCAAGATTTTGAATAATAGCTCAGATCCACCAATTTTGTTCTTGAGGGGGACCTTCATTACATGAAATACATCACATCTTTTTCAACTTGCCGAGGAATCTTTGATTGTATAGGAACTGATATCGTTAAGAATGTTTAGGAATTTTTTCGATGGATCAGAATATTCTTGAAGAAAATCTTCGTGCTTTCATTAGCAAACTTTAAATGTAGATTAGTCCAGTTGAGGAAGAAAATTGTGGAGAATTCGCAGAATTGAAAAATTCTTAGCGAGAAAAAATGTGATGAACATAAAAAATCAATACAGTATGCAAATGTTGGAGGAAAAATGCAACCGTTACTTAAGAGGCAAATACAAAAAACGATGTTTACCAAAAAGAAATTCAAAAAGAATATAATGAATACCAATATGACAGAAACTCTAAGAGGAAAACCCAACAGGAGCAGTTTTGTTGGAAATGTTACTTCCAGAAGAGTCTGTTTACCAAAAAGAGATTCAAGAAGAATTCATAGAAAACCAATATGATGGAAAATACGAGAGCTGCTTTAAATCTAATCACTAACAGCAGCAGTTTTGTTGTAAAGAAGCTGAATACAAGCACCAAAATTCGAAAAATTAGTTGTCACTTTCTTTTAGTTCAAGATCCCAGAGATGTCTGACGTAACTTATTTTCTCTATTTCAATATCGTAATGAGTTCATTACAGTACTAAAAGTAGTGATGTAATGAAACTCATTGTTTTCAGATATATTTTTCGTTTTGTGGTTGCCAGTACTGACCTGCGATCATATCAATTCTCAAATCAAATCAATTCAAATTCCGTAATCTGTCAAATTTCGTAAGTCACACCAACTGCCAAGATGCAATACAAAAGTCACTAATCTGAATTTGTAATTGAATTTAGTGCGAATTTCACAAAATTTGACTGGAATAAAGAAAACATCGTCTAATACTCGTTGCAGAAGGCAATTCCAACACTCATGCTTTCGAAAACTCGCTCCTTCGTCGCTCGTTTTCGAATTCCGCATTCGTGTTGGAATAGGAGCTCATTCTGCAACTTGTTTTAGAATATACTATTCACATGGCTGATTTTTATATATGTTTTGTAGAATATTATTTCTAAAATAGCATCACTTTCCATGGACCGAAACTTTTGTCAGACGCTTCAAAGCTCCAAAAAAAATGTATGAACTTATTTTCACATTTCTGTTTTTTAAATATGTTATTGAGATACCTAACTATCAAATTATATTTCATTAGTTGGACAAATTGTAGTGACTAAACATCCCCTAAACACAAAAACTATTCAGCTGAATAATATTTGTGTTTAGGGGATGTTTAGTCACTAAAATTTATCCAACTAATGAAATATAATCTGATAGTTACCTCAATAACATATTTAAAAATCAGAAATGTGAAAATGAGTTCATTCTTTTTTTTTGGAGCTTTAGAGCGTCTGACAAAAGTTTTGGTTCATGGAAAGTGTCTGACACTTAAGATACTATTTTAGAAATAATATTCTACAAAACATATATAAAAATCAGCCGTGTGAAAATAAAATACGTCAGACAGCTCTTGGATCTTGGACTATTTTGCTAAGACATTCAAGCTCTCATGGATACTAAATGAATAACCTATTAAAAATTCCAAATAGAAAACTTTTTTGTTACTTTTGAGTTTACTAATGTTGAGCATTTTCATCAAAAATTATTCTTAGTTTGATTCAGTTTAATTTCAACCTAGTCACCCAAATGACATTTTTGAAAATGAACTGGTTCCAAGACAAAAAAGGTTTGGGACAACTGCGATAGACAGAAGTTCTTTATGAAGTGTGTTAATGAAATTTTTGCTATAGTTGATATGTAGGATGCGTTTTCTCTTCCATATTTTCCTAGGTGGAAAATCGGTTTATCTCGAGTTAAAATCTTTCATGATAGTTGAAGAAATGCATCCCATTATTGACGAAAGTACCATAGATCTATCTATGTTGAGATGTCTTCATGCGAATGCTCGTCGTTCTTCTGGTGGACCAGTGAATTTACCCCTGCTGGTTCCGCTTCTTTGCACCAATTTGTAGACACCAGGTGAGCCTGTTAATTGAAACCAGATTTTTCCTGGTCACGCACATGACTTCCCCTCGAAATTACCCGGGTAAGAAAGCGTCCAATCAATATACGATTTTTCCCAAGACTTTCCAATATTGTTAGCAACAGGAAACACTTCCACGCGTCTGGAAAAAATCTAGCCACGACGGTTAGTCGTTCACGTTCGCTGGCTGTTTTCCGAGGCAAACACTCGGCGCATACCTGAGGATGCTAAATTACATCTTATCAGAAACGGTGGTTACCCCACCTACCCACATCGGCAATCCACCCCGCCTCGAAGACCATTATAACAGAGAGGACGCTGAAGAAAGCGCCCAAGCCATTATTTGTGGTCCCCCATGGGCGCAATCAGCCACATAAACTTGATTACTGATCAGGGACTCGATAACAGTTAAAAATATCAACGAATAATCTCGGTTAAACTGACAGCCGGCTATGAATTAACCCGTAGATCTCTCGTTTCAATCGTTTTGATAAATAGATTTTGATTTGCATTATTAATGGCATGATTAATCAGAGGTGGGATGACCCAGGTGAAGCCACGGTATCTGGGAGTGGTGTCGACTGGCTGTTTAACTTATCTGCCTCACAACAGTACGGAGTAATGGTAACCCGGCGATTCCGATCCCGTAACATGTTATTAAATTATTAATTTTGCTTTTATGGCGCAAAAATCGCGACTCCGATTAAGGTCTTGACTTAATCTCTCTTGCGCACTTGTAATTTGTCATGCAAACCAGCCAACTGGGGTATGGAGACACACCTTGTGTTTTTCTGGCTGTCATTCGATCGAATATTCATTGAATCGAAAGTTCACTGCACCGAAGGGCCACTCATTCGAAAATGACGCCCACTTTCTCCTGATTGGTCATCTGGCCAAAATGCCATCATCTTTTATCTGAGTCAACTGTATCTAACCGTTTATGAAGTTTGCAAGACAAAAAGCGATTATAACGAGTTCGATGTATTCTGAAAAATACTGAATGAATTATAGAAATAGAATAAATTTATGAACTGCTCCACATGAGTTAGGGATATTGACTTAAATTGCAAAAAAATATAGTTTAAATGAGATTTTGTGATGAAAATTCATATTAATATGATTTCAAGTTGCAGGAAATGAAATTAATTTCAGCCTGTAAGTCTGCAGCGTAGTAGTTAAGTAAAATAAAAATTTCATTCCCAGAGAATTCAAACATTTTAAGACTATCAAAACGATGTATGGCCTCCACGCGCATCAATAACAGCTTCACACATTTTTTGCATACTACACACGAGGTTGTTCAATATTTCTTGAGGAATTTGGTTCCACAAACGGTGTAGAAGCTCTCTCAGATCATTTGAGGATTCTGGGGTAGGTTGATGATTATCTAATCTCTTTTGGAGCATATCCCATGCATGTTCTATGCAATTCAAATCTGGTGAGTGCGGAGGTATTGGTAATTTTAGAATACCAAGCTCCTCGCGCGCATTCTTAACTATGGCTGCACGGTGCGGTCTAGCGTTATCGTCTAGAAATTGGAAAGTTTCACCAATAGCAGCGTGAAAATTTGGCAAATATTGTCAATGATATGCTCCCTATAGTGTAGGGCGGTCATATTCCCAGGACAAATGTGTAGATCTGTGCGCCCGTTGAAACATATTCCGGCCCATACCATAACATTAACTCTCGGAATGGATGGACTTCTTGGACATAGCGACGATTACGAGGTATGCGTGCAATTTTCCATACCCATATTCTTCGAGAATCTGATAATCGTCCATATCTGTATTCATCAGTGAAAAGAACACTACGCCATTGATCGTTCCAATTGATATGTTGCCTTGCCCATTTCAGTCTTTGACGCTTATGGTCACATGTTAATGGAACTCCTCTTAATGGACGTCTAGAACCTAGATTCACCTCTCTCAACAGTCGTCTGATGGTTCTGATGGAAACTTGGACTCCATCTGCATTATGAAGAGTATTCCGTAGCATTCTACACGTATATGTAGGCTTTGTTCTCGCCGAAAGGGTGATGAAACGATCCTGAGCAGGTGTTACTTTTCGTCGTTCACCTAGCCTTGGTCTTTCCAACAAAAAACCTGTATCCCTGAACCTATTCCAAAGTCGAAATATCACACTTTGGCTGACTTGGAGCCTTTCCGCTACAACAACCTGAGTTAGGTCACCCTGTAGCATTCTGATAGCCCTATTTGCCTCAGCATTTGTTAATTTACGTCTTGGTATTTTCAGAAAACTCGTTTCAAATCGAAGCCGTTGATGAACTGACTCCATTTCAAAATAAGAACATTCATGAAGCATATGCAAAGAACCAAACTTCAGAAAAAAGGCCACCAGATTGACGAAATGTCTCATACTGATTCTTATCGGATCGATTCAAGTTGTAATTGAGTTTTAAATGATTTTACAGCGATTTTCTCGAAGATTGCATACTTTCCAAAACGATTGAATACAATATCCCTGCCTCTTGTGGAGCAGTTTATATCTGATACAGAAAAACTGGTAACATATAGGAATTAAGGTATTGAAAAACCTTCTAAGATTCCCATGGAATATTCCATGTACCAGAAATACTCTGGGGCGGCGTAATTGATGGCCCACTCCAACGACTCAGATGCCAATTAAATTAACAACCGTTCCTACATCTGATTCATCGGATACGTCAGAAGCCAATTTCCAAAATAACGATTTCTCAAAATTGAATTACACATCTTATTATTCAAAGTAAATGAACAATAGATTATTAGCAGTATAAAATGCGTATTTAATTTTGACAAACATCAATCACTATTCCAATTAAATTCTAATAGTTTCGAAACAACAATTAATGTTATCTACTCCAGTAAACTCACTAAAATCTATTAATAAAATTATAACCCGACACGTACAACCGTAAACCAACACCCACAGGCGGAAATTTAACTGGGACCAAACAAAGGTTCAATAATAAACGTAAAATTTTAATGTCAACAGCAGTGCTAAACAGAACGCAATTTAAGCTTCCACCGCACGATGTTTTTTCTGAAATTGATTTTACGCTCTTAGTTTACACCTCTTCGAATTATCACGAGGCGTTCGTGTTTTTAAAAACTCCGCGAAAGCTGAATTTCAGCACCTCAATTGACGTCTGGCATGCATAGGATTATGATGAGAGAAAAGCTAACCAGAAGGTATTAAAGCCAGAAGAAATCATTTCTTCAAGACGTTGTTTAATATGTGAAATTCTGGTATTATTAGATCAGAGAATATTTTCAAAGAAAATGAAAACAGATAATATTGCACATACATATCAATAAGAACTGAGGTTCCACAGGGAACGGGTCTTAGGCCCTTAATCTTCGATTAAGTCATATATTCGTCTGTTGAGGAACGAAACTATGGGTAATAACATTCGCAAACCTTCCCCTCATAAGTTATATCGGTTTTCTCAGTTCAAGACGATGGCTCATAGGCATTATCAGAGGTAATTTCCGCAATACTCAAGCCTAAGTAGTTAGCCGTTCGTTTAAATTCCTCTGGCGGACATTTATAGCCATAAAATTAGCCAATTCAGGTGGGTAAAAGGAACTTCGTGCGGTTTAACACCACGCAGTGTGTTTATCAAAGGTGCAATAAATCGAGTATGTACAGAAAATTCCCGAGAAGTTTCTCTTTCGCATTTTGTCACGCGACTCGCCACATGAGTCACGTTCGTTTGACTTATTGAGGAGTTCGCTGGGGGGAAGATAACTTCAGGGAATGTTAATTTCGAAAAAAAAATTTATTATATACTCCCCGTCAATAAATTCCGGACAGGATAAATTTTTGTCAAATGCAACACCCTGTATCTTTTTTCGTGGTTCTCCGATTTTGTTGAAATTTTCACCAGGTATAGTAATGGATCCTTTCATATTAACTTGAAATTTACTTTGGGAAAATGCCTGTAGTTCGTCCGTTATGCAGGGTGAAACAAAACCTTGTTTTATACCCTTCATTTCTAAACACCCTGTGGTGAATTTGAGCCGGAAAATTTGATATCATTCAGTTTCAATTTGAAGTGTGGCCCTTTCTTAACAAAATGTTTTTGATTTACGTCAGTATCTGCTTCAAAAAAAAAGATACACATTTTCAAAGAAAGTGTTGCATTTTTTCAATTTTTGTAATAATTTAAAACATTACAATACCTTATCGACTAGTAAACATAAACAAACATCTGAAAATTAATAGCGTATATTTCCACCTCGCTTTCTCATCACTTCTATCATACGACGTGGCATACTTTCAATGCATTTACGAATTGCTTCTGGGGGAAGCAACAATTTCTGTAAATGCAAAACAATGCTAGGCCTCACGTTGCACGGGTTGTAACAGAATACTTTGAAGAGGCGATTCGTGTTGCCAGCCAGAAGGCCGGATTCAAATCCAATTGAACATGTATGGGATATGCTAGGCAACACAACACCTTGCCGATTTACGAACAGCCCTTCTTGCAGAACGGGAAAATATTTCCCCCGAAGCTATTCGGAAATACATTGAAAGTATGCCACGTCGTATGGTAAAAGTGATGAGAAAGCGAGGTGGAAATACACGCTATTAATTTTCAGATATTTGTTTATGTTTGCTTGTCGATGAGGTATTGTAATATTTTAAATTCTTATAAAAATTGGAAAAATGCAACACTTTCTTTAAAAATATGTATCTTTTTTATTAAAGCAGATACTGACGTAAATCAGAAAAAATTTGTTAGGAAAGGGTCACACTTCAAATTAAAACTGAATTATATCAAATTTTCCGCCTCAAATTCACCACAGGGTGTTTAGAAACGAAGGGTATAAAACAAGGTTTTGTTTCACCCTGTATAACGGATGAACTACAGGTATTTTCGCAAAGTAAATTTCAGGTTGATATAACAAGACCCAATACTATACCTGGTGAAAATTTCAACAAAATCGGTGAACCACGAAAAAAGATACAGGTTGTTGAATTTGACAAAAATTTTGCCTGTCCGGAATATATTGACGAGGAGTATATTTAAGTAACAAAAAATTTCACCTTCACGAATTTTTCTCCCCAATTTAATCATTTGCCATTGTTTTTCACTGTCACAACTCTTATCCTTGAAAAACTGCAACTTTTATTTTGTAGGTCGAATTTAGGTTGTTGTGGATTTGGCGATGTTGTGTTTGGACAGTAAATCGTCCGAAAACAACAAAATGTTATTCTATATTCGCATCCCTTTCCCGGATTCGCGGATTCTCCCCCATATTTGAGTACGATCTCGAACACACCCCCCAATCGACAGAACACGTGAGAACCGTTCGAAAAGTATAAAGATCCACTCCAATATCTCCCCTCTCTGTTTACATTTCATCAAATAACGCGTAGAAAATTCTACCACACACGTTTCCAATTAGCAATACAAACATTTAAACGGGGCTGCAAATAATGAAAAATAATAATTTCGAGTCGATTATAACGCCTGCCGTTTTTCGCCGGAGCAGATCACTTTTCTGGGGTGACAAGGTGTTTGGTTTCGGTATTAACCGAGCATAACTGGCCGGTTTTTGGGATTCTTGTAAAGATGTTATTGTAGGACCCTGAATAAACGTTTAGGTGTGTTTTAATTCGGTGTGGGTATCGCTACCGTCGATATATTCAATCCCGGATTAGTGACGGCTTTATACAGGGTTGTAGCTCTCTGAAATGAAGTCTTCTTCTTTTACTCGGTGAACCAGATGAGTACAATTTTATTTTTTAATAATTCAATCGATATTGAAGTTTTACTTTGATTTATGTCCTCGAAATGTATTTAGCAGTGGAAGTAGTCTCTAAAGAGAGTATTCTCTAAAAAGAAACACCTCTATTTCCGAAACAATCAAATTAATAATCCTCACGTTTCAATGTTCTCGAGTATCAGAAACTTTTGGACTCAAAATTCGCGAATATCAGACAAAATTATCGAGATATCTATTCAAATATTGTCTGGGAGGTTTTTGCATTTTCCTAAAAACTTAATTTGGGTTTTCTCTCCCAGTCTTTGAAACAAGAAACAATTAGAAAAAACTTTTGAATAATATAAGAAAGGCCCCTGGGTAAAAATTTGAGCACTAATTTGTCAGGAGCCGAAACTTTACGAGAATAAATTGTTTCCTAACAATGAACAAAAAGAAAACACTTTGAAACCTTAAGCGTAACGTTTCGGAGTATAAATCAGACTCCTCCGTCAGACAATTACTAGTTTTCATTCAACTTCGTAGAATCGTGACAATATTTTGATTTTTGGATTTCCATTTGTCAATATATGATGAACATAGATCAATATTGATTACTAGATGTTGATATCGTTATTTTATTTCAAAATTCCCTGAACCCACTTCTTTTTTCAATAAATCCATCCAAATTCGATGTATTCCTACTGAACATTTGGCAGGATTATTAGCCTCATCCAACAAAATACAAGCTGACTCCTTGATTTTTCTTTCAAAACCATCAGATTCCGTCATTAGAATTTTTGTTCCATTCCAATCCATCATGTGATTACCGGTATTGGAACACACATGATCTGCTATCTGCGATCTACCAATGTCTCTATTATTTATGTTATTCTTATGTTCACGTTTCCTGATTTCTAATGGTCTTGATGTTTCTCTTGTATGAGATTTTCCACAAATACAGGGAATATTGTAAATACAATTTCTTGATTTTTGGTTCTCATTCAAAGGTTCTTTTTTTTTAATAAAGATCGTGAATCATTTTTTGTTTTGAAAACAGTTCATATGTTTCTCTCTAAATTAATAGAAATAGTTTTTTCTATGAAATTAGTTAGATATTATATTATAAAAACACTTTATGATAAAGCGCAATTAATTTCGTCGACAACTGAAATACGAAATAACGAAATTAATTTCATTAAAGATATTCTTGACGATAATCAATATCTAACTAATTTCAATGAAAAAATTATTTCAAATTTAGAGAGAACAATTATGCGTCAAAACGATAATAACAATCAAGAATCAACAACAAACCGTCAAGAACAACCAATTTTAATAAATTTGATTCCTTATGTTCATGGCCTTTCAAAAAAAATTTAAAGAATTGGTTCTAAATTCAAATTTCAAAACAAAAAATGATTTACGATCTTTATAAACAAAAACTCAACCTTTGAATGAGAACCAAAAATCAAGAAATTGTATTTACAATATTTCCTGTATTTGTGGAAAATCTTATATAGGAGGAACATCGAGACCATTAGAAATCAGAAAACGTGAACATAAGAATAACATGAAAAATAGAGATATTGGTAGATCGCAGATAGCAGATCATGTGTGTTCCAATACCGACAATCACATCATGGATTGGAATGGAACAAAAATTCAAATGACGGAACCTAATAATTATAAAAGAAATATCAAGGAGTCAGCTTGTATTTTGTTGGATGAGGCTAATAATCTCGCCAATTGTTCAGTAGGAAAAGATCGAATTAGGATGGATTTATTGAAAAAAGAAGTGGTTTCATGGAATTTTGAAATAAAATAACGATATCAACATCTAGTAATCAATATTAATCTATGTTCATCATATATTGACAAATGTCAATCCAAAAATCAAAATATTGTCACGATTCTAGTTGAATGAAAACTAGTAATTGACTGACGAAGGCGTCTGATTTAGACTCCGAAACGTTACGCATAAGAGTTCTTCTCGAGAAGTTTTGGCCCCTGACAAATTAGTACTCAAATTTTTAAGCAGGGGCCTTTCTTATATTATTCAAAAATTTGTTCTAATTGTTTCTTGTTTCAGAGACTGGGAGAGAAAACCCAAATTAAGTTTTCAGGAAAATTATCGAGCTGAAGAAAAGAAGTAGAATCAAAAGAATGAAAAAAGATTGACGCATAACATCAACCTTTCGAACTAGACAGATGAAAGCTTCCTGGTTTCCTCATATAAGCTCAGTTTGGAATTCGATGTGCTATGTTAATTTTTTTTTTTCCAATTCAAGGGTAATCATCGACCGGCATTTACTCTGCTTCCCTCGTTATTCGGGATGTTCAAAGGCTGAAGGTTGTCAAATAACTAGATGATGAATCAATCACGTAAACATGAGAAAATTACGATTGCATATACCGGACAGACAGGCTCGGGATCTCTGAGCATTCCTCAATATCCGTCGATACTATCAGCAGATAATGATTATTAATGGCGAGTAAATGGAATGTCAACGTTCTGACTTGATGATAATTCATCTCCGTGTTGCAAGGTCCCATCTCACAAATTTCCGTCAATGAAAGACGAACAGACAATGAGGAAACTCATCATCTTGTATCTTGTTCGATTATTCTTCCGGGAAAAACTTTCTCTTTTTGGTTGAGAACGTATTCGAAGATTGCAGAATATTCAGCGAATATAAATGTGTTTGAGAATCTGACTTGAAGATTCATTTCAACTGAGTTTGGGAAAAACATTAGATTAAGGAATTGTATAGTGGGTACTTAACTATCAACAACATAGACAAGTGAAATAAGAATATAAGATGAAGGTCAAAAGTCATTATTTTCTTCTGAAATTCTATTTTTTTTTTTCAAATATTTCACTTTTCTCAAGTAACAAGAGGTTCTCAAGCCCCTTCTCGAAGTAATAAGGATGCTAGAGGAAAAATGAGAGAATTTACTGAAAGGTTCACCCTATCCCTACAAAACTGCAATTCAGACAAAAAATTCAGAAATAAATTGCTCCACATGAGTTAGGGATATTGATGTAAATTTCAAAAAAAATATAGTTTGAATGAGATTTCGTGATGCAAATTCATATTAATATAATTTCAAGTTGCAGAAAATAATTTTATTCTCAGAGAATTCAAGCATTTTGAGACTATCAATACAATGTATGGCCTCCACGGGCATCAATAACAGCTTGACATCTTCTTTGCCTACTACACATGAGGTTGTTGAACACTTCTTGAGGAATTTGGTTTCATAAACGGGGCAGAAGCTCTATAAGATCATTTAAGGATTCTGGGGTAGGTTGATGATTATCTAATCTTCTTTGGAGCATATCCCATGCATGTTCTATGCGATTCAAATCTGGTGAGTGCGGAGGTATTGGTAAATGTGGAATACCAAGCTCCTCGCGCACATTCTCAACTATGGCTGCACGGTGCGGTCTAGCGTTATCGTCTAGAAATTGAACAGTTTCACCAATAGCAGCGTGAAAATTTGGCAAAAAATTATCAATGACATGCTCCCTATAGTGTAGGACGGTCATATTCCCAGGACAAATGTGTAGATCTCTGCGCCCGTTGAAACATATCCCGGCCCATACCATAACACTACCCCCTTCTTGAACATAGCGACGAATACGGGTTATGCGTGGGATTGTCCATACCCTATTCTTCAAGAATCTCAAAATCGACCATATCTGAATTCATCAGTGAAAAGGACACTACGCCATTGATCGTTCCAATTGATATGTTGCCTTGCCCATTCCAGTCTTTGACGCTTATGGTCAAGTGTTAATGGAACTTCTCTTAATGGTCGTCTAGAACCTAGATTCTTCTCTCTCAAACGTCGTCTGATGGTCTCGATGGAAACTTGGACCCTATCTGCATATTGAAGAGTATTCCGTAGCATTCTACACGTAGATGTAGGCTTTCTTCTCGCCGAAACGGTGAAGAAACGATCCTGAGCAGGTGTTGTTTTTTTGTCGCCCACCAAGCCTTGGTCTTTCCAATACGGAACCTGTCTCCCTGAACCTATTCCAAAGTCGAGATATGACACTTTGGCTGACTTGGAGCCTTTCCGCTACAACAACCTGAGTTAGGCCACCCTGTAGCATTCCGATAGCCCTATTAGCCTCAGCGTTTGTTAATTTACGTCTTAGCATTTTCAGAAAACTCGTTTCTTTCAAATCGAAGCCGTTGATGAACTGACTCCATTTCAAAATAAGAACATTCATGAAGCATATGCAAACAACCAAACTTCAGAAAAAAGGCGACCAGATTGACGAAATGTCTCATACTGATTTTTATTGGATCGATTCAAGTTGTCATTGAGATTTGAATGATTTTACACTGATTTTCTCGAACATTACGTACTTCTCAAAACCATTGAATACGATACCTATCCCTAACTCTTGTGGAGCAGTATATTCAGATATTCACCAAAATCAAAAGGGTCGTTTCAGATGAATCTCTGCCGATTTTGAATAGTTTTCAAAGATCAAAAGTCAGCGCTTTCGTGCTAAATTACTATCATACATTTTCTCATGAAATTTTTATAAACATGTATTCTTTTTTTTTTTTGTTGACCTACCTGAGTTTCTGTGAGCGACAGCGACTGAGCTAGTTGCTTTCTCTCAGCGCCTACCACGTAGTGATTTTTCTCGAAAGCGTGTTCAAGCTTCAATAACTGCGACGGGCTAAATGCCGTTCGTATTCTTTTGGGCTTTCTGAAAGGTTGAAGGAGGAATCCTGGTATGTCTGGTCCTGGAAAGTTAAAGAAAGTTCATGAGAAGAATTTCAGACGAATAGAAAGGGTCGAGGTGATCCTCTTTAAAAAAAAATAAATACTTTCATAGGTTACATTTGTATTTGTTTCTATGATGAACCGTAAAACTTCTTACATACTTTTCCAACTAGAAATTAAGGTGTGTTAAGATGACAATACTTCTCAAACAGAATTAATGTAGAGTTCAAGCTCAGGCGCGTTCCGAAAGCACCTGGCCTCGCACATTCGATTGTGACGTACGAATTTAACCTCTAAAAAACGGCAACAGCGCTAGCAATCGCGCCCGCCATTCCTAATGGCGCTTCATCACGCGACTGCCTAATTGACTTGTGAAATCGCCAACACTCGAACCAACACCCGCTGAAATATGCTCATTGTTTTCAAACTTACAGCGTGGCTCTATGGCCGCGTACTCCGTGAGTTTCATTACGGACGTCGTCGATCATAACCCCATTTTATTTCGACCAGAGAGAGCCGTCGCTACGAAGAATAATCGTGGGATTAAGTTTGAACCGTGATCACGCTTTGGTTCTTTACGTTTCAATTCTGTGGCCGTTGGACGATGTGAAATATTATACCCTTTTAATGGCTCTTAATTCCCATTAACTGGGGATGGGTTGATTTGTTACTGTAGGTTCGTTCGCGATCATCAGTATATCTCTTTCTTCTTCTTACCTTTTGAAATCATGGGCTTGACTGTCAACAATTCTAACCTCGGTTTTGCAATCGAAGGTTAACGTATGACTTAGGAAATTTCGTAAGACATCGATTGAAAAAACAACATTTAAAATAGAGAGATTAGAGAAGAAGTTCTTCTTGCGGGAAATCCATCTTCTGAGATGATTTCTGTGCTGGGAGAAAATACCTAGTTCTTTTTATATCTAGATCCACGGTTTACTTGGGAGAAATCGTTCAGATTTAAAAGGAAACAAGAACCTATTAGCTTTATACTTTTTAGGAGAGTCCTCGAGCTGTCATTGAGATAAGTGAACGGTTAGCTAATTATTTTCAAGTCCCGATCCTTGAAAACTGCCTAAGCCGATGATTAACCTATAAACGGTGAAATTGGAAACGTTCACCAGGTAAATTCCCAATGAAAATATGATAAGCGCTCATTTTCATGTCTGTTTGAACCACTAATGTTCGAGGTAAGTAATTATTTTCAAGATTGCGGAATGTGAGAAACTGCATTCGTTCAGTAATTACCCATATTTTGAAGAATTTAATAAACGGTTGCGGTAATGCGGAGTTTAATCGATGTCTAACCTTTGTTCTTCAACTGGAAGAATTTCACGTCGAGATTCAGAACTCAGGAAACTGGGGTTGTTCATAACAATCAAATTTTCAAGGTAGGTATACAAAAGTACTCCTACAAAAAAGTATAAGCAAATGTTAAGATAAAGTATCTTCTACAAGAAAAGTAGGTGTGATGTAAAGATACGTCCCCTCAGCCTTTGGCATATGTCCAAAGCACGTAATGCGTGAAGAAAAACAATAACCAAACGCCTCTCATACCACTAAATAGTCGAAAAGTGAATATAAACTTGTCATTATGCAGATAAAACTCCGCCGAGCTACACCTTGTATGGTAAAAGTTAATGAATAGTTATGAATATCCCGTTATCAGGAGACAATCATGCCCAATAAAATTGTTGCAGGGGGAAATATCGGGGTTATACACCATATAATTCATTTTTAATTACTGCTATTCGCGGCTAATTTAATAGATTCCGAGCAAGATTATAAATTGAATGATTAGGCTAGCTTATGTCATGTTTCCAATAGAACTCGTACAAAGTAGCCATGAATATTCAAAAAAT
This sequence comes from Hippodamia convergens, assembly GCA_038502775.1. NCBI lineage: Eukaryota > Metazoa > Arthropoda > Insecta > Coleoptera > Coccinellidae > Hippodamia > Hippodamia convergens. The sequence goes on along the minus strand of CM076611.1, from coordinate 32,221,822 downwards.
GTAATTATAACATTGTTAAGACATTTTCAGTCGACTAAATTAAATTTTAATTGATGACAGCAGCATGTCAATTAATTATGCCTGTTTACATCGTTGTGGAATACTTGCTAGACATTATTTTTGCTTTATGGTTGGAGCCATTAGGCTTGCTTAATGACGATGTCAAGTAACACTAGATAGACTAGTTTTGGTATACTCTTCGGGACGATAAACCTTCCTCGTAAATTATATCGAATGGAGTTCGATTGAGAGCAAATCCTCAAATATTCCCATTTATTTATTATTCAGGAGTTGTTTTGGAAACCTTATGATGATATTCAAAAATCGTCAGGACACCTATAGTAAGATTGAGACAACCTTAGGCATTAGTAGAACTAGCATACATTCAATATTGCACGGACAGTGACATAATATTTTGTGAAAAAATCGTCGATATTGGTTAGGTTGATGGTGATTGTTTTTTTTTTGCATACGAGCAGGCGTTTCTAATCCAACGCTTGACCAACTCAAAACGGCCTCACCTAAAATGGAATGATCAAACTGAGACCAATTAATCAACAGACGTGATAATAGATAATAATCCGTATACGTCCCCAAATTAACTGTCAATTATGCTGATGGGAAATTTGTTATTCATAATAGTCGAACCACAATGGTTTTTTGAATTAATTATTGGTAGTTAATTATGACCGCGTATAGACTGTCGATTAAATATGCAGAGCCTGTTGGGCTGCGGTTAATTATTGCATTGTCCATTTCGATATAATGAAATCATCGAAATTTTTTAATTTTGTGGTTCACTAATCTTCGCGACTAATAGCCCGTGTCAAGTTTGACGAGTCATGCAGATCTATCTATTAAGATCTCCCTGAAGATTGTTTGTAGACGGTACCGAACCAAGAAGAAGTTTCAGATCAACATTCAGCAGTTCATCTCCATTCATTACCTCAATGAGGATAAGCAATTTTTTTTTCCTCAAGGTATTGTTCGTAGTGAATTATTTTACTACATCAGTGCTGAATATATTGAAGGCGCTAGATTCATTTCATCAAACCATTCACCAGTTTAAAGCGCAGCAATTAAAGCAATGAAATAAATTACTCTGAAGTAAATCTGTCAATTAGTCATCCGTTTCGTTATCTTCATTGATTAAATAAGGTTAAATTGTTGTTCAGCCGTACCAATGATGACGTTTAGTATGTGAGGAAGAAATCAAAATTGACAAAGAAAATGATTGAGAAAATAGCTTGAGAATTTACGAAGAATTCTCTGAATCAGTCACATTATTTTGGTTTGTAGATTTTCTAATGATTATCCAAAATTTGAGCTATCTGGTCTATCTATAAGATATAATGCTACTCAAAAATCTTGTCTATTAGCTTCATCTGATCAAGACGATCATCAAATCCTGAAATATCGAATCAAACCGAACTCTCAAGATAATCCGTACTTGGTGAAACTCCATCACAAATCGACCTACGATTCAGATCAGCCTTTGTATGCAAAGTAGTTGGATGTACACGCGAGCAACTACAAATAGTTACAAATTGTAGGTATCTACAGTATCCTGTCACGTCTCAATACTGCACGAAAGGCCATTTTGAACTCGTTCTTCGCAAGAAAATTCAATGTTTGACTCTGTGGTTTTCGCTCGTAAACAAGTAGAAAGAAAGACACAATCTTGAATGTCCAGAAAGGTTATGTTTTTCTTCTTCTTAACTTGAAATAAATGTGGAATATACAAACGGTATTTTTAATTACAACAGAAGCCCCAGAGCCTAATGTAGATTATTATTCATCGACATCAAAAAGTATCCGTTATAATTGCACAAAAGACCGTTCCATCCGATTCAGGCGTCCATAAAATGAAACCGCCATTGTAGAGGGCGCTGTGAATAAAAAATCCCCGCGTTTGATCTCTTTTTAGACGTCTAATTCACGGTCCGACGACTCGATAACAAGGGTCTCTTTTCAAGGGCGTGAAAGTAGATTAGGGCCATTGTGAACTGCGCATTATTAAATTAAACAATTCAGAAGTCAATCATACACGGCAGACGTGAGAGGGGCACACGTGATGTTCTCATGTTGAGATTGGAGCAGTAAAAAGGGAAATTGATCCCTCATTCTGGCCACCCCTAGGATGAATGCCCCAAAAAAGTCTGTCGAATCAGACATCGGCGTTATTTTTTCTTTTCTGTTCTTTTTTTTCACGTTTTCACCAAACCAAAGATTTCGGAATTCACCCTGTACAAGCTGGGAGCGAGGTTAAAGTTGTTGTTCTTTCCACGATCACAAAGTTTTATTTATAGAAATAATAAACCAAAATCATTACACGTACTTTCAGCTAATAGCCAACGACAGTTCTTGGGAGCGATTGTTCGTTATTTTAAGTAGATGGCATTCTTACGAAGACGAAGGTAGGTAGAAGTACATGTTTCCACTCATTAAGGATTCTACCGGTGTCTTTATGAATTCTAATCTTCATTTAATAATCATTTAAATTCCTGTGAGGTAAGAACGTTAACATACTCATATGCTTATATTTTTCGCATTGTAAAATTAGCGATTGTTTTAATACCAAATGCGTCCCATCTTGGAATACAAATTGCAGCGAATCGAGTTATTTATGTGTTTTATTCGAATAATTGCACATTTTAATTACCAAAAGCGATACAGGTGGCCTTAAATAACAACGATAAATCCGAACATTTAGAGGAGAACAAGTCTGAATGCTGAAACGTCGATACGTATTGAAAATCAATCAGGAGAAATTTTTGTTCATGTTTTGGATTCGTCTGATTTCATATTCAAGGAGCGTTTTTCGTTGGTTACCAGGAAGAATGGCGTAAAAAGGTTGTATGCATTCATTTAATTACTCATGAATCACATTTCCGACTCGCTTTCAAAAATAAATGAATAATTTTAAAACTGCTGAATTCTGCTTTATTCGACCTTCTGATTGGTTTGAGAAAAAATTTGGTATTCTCATAAGAATGTCAGTTACATCAATGAGTTCTATCAGTTCAGGAACAATTTATGTTCCTTCTAGTTTGATCCTGAATCGAAAAGCAACGTAATTGAGTGTAGCAAATACAATCAGAGTTGAAAACTAACGAGATTTGAACCCAAACCTCTCCGTTTGATTTGTTAATGCACTTTAAACTTTATGTTCCCCTATATTACAGTTGCTGGTTATTGTAAGTCATATATCTCATTGTGAAATCCCATGGGGGCTTTTAAGAAAGTCGTAAAAACCACGAGATTTATATCTCGTTCTGTTGAAATTCGGTTGATAATTACCTAGAACTTTGTTAATGACTCTATAATTCGTTGAGAATTTTATAACAACCGTCTATGAATTAATTTTCAAAACGAATCGTTTCTGTTTTTGTCGGTTGGAATCCGAGTCGTAACCGGCAATTACATTCAATTATTTCCATCAAGGGACATTAGGAAGAGGTGTTTTTAAAAACAACTTAAGACTTCTCTAATTGTTAAATAAATACAGTATTGAAACGCGTTATGCGGCTGAAGGTATTGTTTAAAGTGATTTCATTCGGATAATCAGCCCTGTGTATCATTTCACACTAGTCCAGGAAACTCACTACTGTTTGCAATTGAACGATGCCTTATCTGGGTTAATTATGCTTATTATACTCCTTGAAGAAGAGATACGAATTCAGTTGAGAACTGTGCATAATTATAACGTTTTCGTATATGCAAAACTAATTTCGAGAAAGTTTTTATGGCTCAAACTACTGACATCTCTCATTATGAAATATGCATGAATCAGATCCATCAATGTTTCAGAGAAATTGGAATACCTAGTGTTCATTTGTATATATAGCATGATGAAGATGTCATTATTCAGTTCTGTCCATGAATATGAAAACAACTTTCCTGAGTCACTACAGCATTGAATAAAATCGAGAAAATCAATAATTTTTCGACAACTTCTATTGGATGAAATTTGGAAAATGGTACACACATTCTAAAATAATTGGTAATGAAGGTTCCATGATATCCAAAAAATAGCCCTGAAGACGATCCAAATATTGATATCGAAACATTGGGTACCTAATAGAATTTATATCGGCAATGTGAAAAACCTTATATATTCTTCTGAAAATCTCATGCAGCATCTAGAATTTTCGTTTTGTTTTTTCGAATGATTGAATGGCCCAAAAAAACAATAAATATTTAATGACACGTTAATTCGTTTATGTCAAATTATTAGATGTTGCCAACAGAAAACAGGAAGCAGTCTGTTATCTATAAGAGTAAGAGTAGAAATTCAATTAATTACCTACATTCCACTTGTCACTTGATCAGAATTGACAGAATTCAAAACGAAACTCTTGAATTCTAGAAGAGAGATTTTAAATTCTTGAACTGACAACATTCTTCTTACTCAACTCAAAGAAAAAATAATAAAAATAAGTAAATTACGAAAATCAAAGCAACCCAGAAAAAGAAGTATAGGTACATTGCTGGAAATAGCTTCACAAGAGCATGTCATTACCTAGTACAAGGAAAATAGGAATGTGAACATTAACAGGTAACGGTTACTGCTAATTCGCGGAAGGCGACTAAAAGTTCTTAATTGGAAACAAGTTGTTAATTATCCAATTACCATGCGTTTACTACAATGTTCCAGCACGAAAAAGTTATGCAGATTTACATGTACATAAAGCCAAAATGTATACAAAATCTTCCAATTGACCGATGTCACTAGCGTCGTTCCAGTTTTGGAAAGAAAAATGAAAGAATCCCTCAAAATCTGCAAGAACAAAATTAACTGAAATATCCTGAATATATAATATCGCTGACAAACAGCTCTTGCTATGGCTTCTCTAGGGAGTGTCATTACCAGATGCGCGGGAAATATTAACGGGTAATAACAGGTAACGGTTGATACCTTCACTACGTGGAGGGCGACAGAAAGTTCTTGATCGAAAATTACCTGTAAATTATGAAATTACCACAGTTCTACAATTTTTGTTCATAAGAAGGGTATAATACCCTCAGAAGAAGAAGAATTGATAAACTAAATTGGATCGAAGTCGTTTTCGGAGTCATTGTGAAAATGAAAAAGAATTATTGAACTGAACCTTAAAATTTCCAAGCTTGAGAAAAGAGAAATATCTTAATATATAAAACTAATTCATCCATATTGTTGGTTACACCATTTATAAATCAAGATTGGATGAACTGTTTGTTATGAAAGATTTTTTGTTGGATTCTTCTACGGTGGGGTTAACATAAAATACATCAAAACTCTGAAAAATTTGATGAAATGGAAAAAAAAGGGACTTATTTTCCTTCTTGCGAATAACGCCAGTAGACGTCGCTACGGTTGATAGCGTTTTCATGTAAGTATTATATTTGATATTAATTCGGTGAACTACATTTTATAATAATATTAACGCATCTGAGTCCATGTGTTATTACACCTATCTTTATTCACTATGGAAAATTTCATGACGAAATGTTTTGAACAGATCCCTATTCTCTACATCGCCATTACATGGCACTGCAATGTAAACTGTGTATTTTGAGTTGCCTAAACGTCTTAGCCTTAGAATCCTAAGGTCTTTGCGCAGAAATCAGTCAAATCAGTGCCGATTCACGTAACCGAAAAACTCCTGTCAAAGTTCCTTCACATAATTATGTTTATAACTAGCTGACCCGGCAGACTTCATACTGCCTCAATCGATAAATAAAAAAGCAACTTTATTATTATAATAAACTATTATGGTTTAATGTTGGCCAAGAAGTGTTTAGAATCATTTCCTATCCCAGAAACTAAAGAACGTAGGGGATCTGGTGGTGGGGCCAATTGTGGCAATTGGCAATTAGATAAGGTAGCGGACCCGGAGAACTTTGTTTCGCCTTAGAGATAAAAAAGTTGTATTAACCTCACTTAATCATTGGTTTTTTTAAGAATGAAGTATATTCGGTGAAATACAAAAAAGTACAAAATATACACAAAATTTAATTGCATTGAAAAAGGTATGTACATAAATCAAAAGAATTGTCTTTATTTAAGAGGTAAAGAGGGAACTTTTTTTAATATTTTATCAATTGAGGCAGTACGAAGTCTGCTGGGTCAGCCAGTCTCAAATAAATAGGGGCAATAGAAGCAACACAGAAAGAGAGGCATGTCGCTTACTGACAGCTACTGTTATAGCTTCCAACAGTATTTGATATTGGATACTTTAACAAGTAAAGGTTACCTTCAATACGCGGAGGGAGACTTAAAGTTCATGTTCAAACAAATTATTCCAAGGTTTATCCATAAAAAGGGTACAGAAGCACCCCTGAAGTGGTTCATACATGATGTCTGCTTCAGTTTGGATTTACTGATGAAGGCAAATTGATGGGTACACCAATAAATATTAGTAAATCAAAGGGAACACCGAAAATGTAGACAATCGCTGACAGTCAGCTACTTCGATCGCTTCCCAAAGTGTCATTATTGGGTACGAGAGAAATATATGAATGTGAAACTGGCAACAGTTCTGTCAGCAACAGATTTAGCGTTCAACCGGTGCGCCGTAACTGGTGATCCCGCGGCACGGCCGACAGACGAGTTAGTTAGCGTCTTAAAAAACATTGAAACATAGTGGAATGGTATCATATTTTGAAATGAAATGTTGTTTATGTATTAACTAGGGATAATAGTAGACTATATCCATTTCCGTAAAAGGGTGGGTGGAGGAATAAAAAAGGACTTTGAAAATACATAATTCCGATTATTATAAGTTCTATAAAAACCAAAAAAGACGTTGTCCCATATCTTGACTTGGTTTTTCGTGTTGATTTTGATATGAAAAATCATTACTAATCGATGAAAGTCATTGTCGGGCCGTAGGAGGAGTACAGGGGGAATCTGAAAAATACTGTACTCTTATTACTCAATGTTCTATGAAAACTAAAAAAAAGTTGTCCCATATGTTGACTTGGTTCTTTGTGTTGGTTTTGATATGAACAATCATTTCTAATCGATGAAAGTGATTGTCGGGCCGTAGGAGGAGTACAGGGGGAATCTGAAAAATACTGTTCTCTTATTACTCAATGTTCTATGAAAACTACAAAAAAAGTTGTCCCATATGTTGACTTGGTTTTCTGTGTTGGTTTTGATATGAACAATCATTCCTAATCGATGAAAGTCATTGTCGGGCCGTAGGAGGAGTACAGGGGGAAGCTGAAAAATACTGTACTTCAAATATTCAAAGTTCTATAAAAACCAAAAAAGACGTTGTCCCATATGTTGACTTGGTTTTTTGTGTTGGTTTTGATATGAAAAATCATTCCTAATCGATGAAAGTCATTGTCGGGCCGTATGAGGAGTACAGGGGGAGGCTGAAAAATACTGTACTTCTAGTATTCAAAGTTCTATAAAAACCAAAAAAGACGTTGTCCCATATGTTGACTTGGTTTTTTGTATTGATTTTGATATGAAAAATCATTACTAATCGATGAAAGTCATTGTCGGGCCGTAGGAGGAGTACAGGGGGAATCTGAAAAATACTGTACTCTTATTACTCAATGTTCTATGAAAACTAAAAAAAAAGTTGTCCCATATCTTGACTTGGTTTTTCGTGTTGGTTTTGATATGAGCAATGATTCCTTATCGATGAAAGTGATTGTCGGGCCGTAGGAGGAGTACAGGGAGAGTCTGAAAAATACTGTACTCTTATTACTCAATGTTTTATGAAAACTACAAAAAAAGTTGTCCCATATGTTGACTTGGTTTTTTGTGTCGGTTTTGATATGAAAAATCATTCCTAATCGATGAAAGTCATTGTCGGGCCGTAGGAGGAGTACAGGGGGAGGCTGAAAAATACTGTACTCTTATTACTCAATGTTCTATGAAAACTAAAAAAAAGTTGTCCCATATGTTGACTTGGTTTTTCGTGTTGGTTTTGATATGAACAATCATTCCTTATCGATGAAAGTGATTGTCGGGCCGTAGGAGGAGTACAGGGAGAGTCTGAAAAATACTGTACTCTTATTACTCAATGTTTTATGAAAACTAAAAAAAAAGTTGTCCCATATGTTGACTTGGTTTTTTGTGTTGGTTTTGATATGAACAATCATTCCTAATCGATGAAAGTCATTGTCGGGCCGTAGGAGGAGTACAGGGGGAATCTGAAAAATACTGTACTCTTATTACTCAATGTTCTATGAAAACTAAAAAAAAATTTGTCCCATTTGTTGACTTGGTTTTTTGTGTTGGTTTTGATATGAACAATCATTCCTAATCGATGAAAGTCATTGTCGGGCCGTAGGATGAGTACAGGGGGAATCTGAAAAATATTGTACTTAAATTATTCAAAGTTCTATGAAAACCAAAAAAGACGTTGTCGCATATGTTGACTTGGGTTTTAGTGTTGATTTTGATATGAACAATCATTCCTAATCGATGAAAGTTATTGTCGGGCCGTAGGAGGAGTACAGGGGGAATCTGAAAAATACTGTACTTCCATTATTCAAAGTTCTATGAAAACCAAAAAAAGACGTTGTCGCATATGTTGACTTGGGTTTTAGTGTTGATTTTGATATGCACAACAATGTTTTTCATCGATAAGGAATGATTGTTCATATCAAAACCAACACAAAAAACCAAGTCAACATATGGGACAACTTTTTTTTTAGTTTTCATAGAACATTGAGTAATAAGAGTACAGTATTTTTCAGACTCTCCCTGTACTCCTCCTACGGCCCGTCAATCACTTTCATCGATGAGGAATGATTGTTCATATCAAAACCAACACGAAAAATAAAGTCAACATATGGGACAACTTTTTTTTTAGTTTTCATAGAACATTGAGTAATAAGAGTACAGTATTTTTCAGATTCCCCCTGTACTCCTCCTACGGCCCGACAATGACTTTCATCGATTATTAATGATTGTTCATATCAAAACCAACACAAAAAACCAAGTCAACATATGGGACAACGTCTTTTTTGCTTTTTATAGAACTTTGAATATTAGAAGTACAGTATTTTTCAGACTCTCCCTGTACTCCTCCTACGGCCCGACAATGACTTTCATCGATTAGGAATGATTGTTCACATCAAAACCAACACAAAAAACCAAGTCAACATATGGGACAACGTCTTTTATGGTTTTTATAGAACTTTGAATATTAGAAGTACAGTATTTTTCAGCCTCCCCCTGTACTCCTCCTACGGCCTGACAATGACTTTCATCGATTAGGAATGATTGTTCATATCAAAACCAACACAAAAAACCAAGTCAACATATGGGACAACTTTTTTTTTAGTTTTCATAGAACATTGAGTAATAAGAGTACAGTCTTTTTCAGGTTCCCCCTGTACTCCTCCTTCGGCCCGACAATCACTTTCATCGATTAGGAATGATTGTTCATATCAAAACCAACACAAAAAACCAAGTCAACATATGGGACAACTTTTTTTTTTAGTTTTCATAGAACATTGAGTAATAAGAGTACAGTATTTTTCAGATTCCCCCTGTACTCCTCCTACGGCCCGACAATGACTTTAATCGATTAGTAATGATTTTTCATATCAGAATCAACACAAAAAACCAAATCAACATATGGGACAACGTCTTTTTTGGTTTTTATAGAACTTTGAATATTAGAAGTACAGTATTTTTCAGCCTCCCCCTGTACTCCTCCTACGGCCCGACAATGACTTTCATCGAATAGGAATGATTGTTCATATCAAAACCAACACAAAAAACCAAGTCAACATATGGGACAACTTTTTTTTTAGTTTTCATAGAACATTGAGTAATAAGAGTACAGTACTTTTCAGATTCCCCCTGTACTCCTCCTACGGCTCGACAATCACTTTCATCGATTAGGAATGATTGTTCATATCAAAACCAACACAAAAAACCAAGTCAACATATGGGACAACTTTTTTTTTAGTTTTCATAGAACATTGAGTAATAAGAGTACAGTATTTTTCAGATTCCCCCTGTACTCCTCCTACGGCCCGACAATGACTTTCATCGATTAGTAATGATTTTTGATATCAAAATCAACACAAAAAACCAAGTCAACATATGGGACAACGTCTTTTTTGGTTTTTATAGAACTTTGAATATTAGAAGTACAGTATTTTTCAGACTCTCCCTGTACTCCTCCTACGGCCCGACAATGACTTTTATCGATTAGGAATGATTGTTCATATCAAAATCAACACAAAAAACCAAGTCAACATATGGGACAACGTTTTTTTTAGTTTTCATAGAACATTGAGTAATAAGAGTACCGTATTTTTCAGATTCCCCCTGTACTCCTCCTACGGCCCGACAATGACTTTCATCGATTAGTAATGATTTTTGATATCAAAACCAACACAAAAAACCAAGTCAACATATGGGACAACTTTTTTTTTAGTTTTCATAGAACATTGAGTAATAAGAGTACAGTATTTTTCAGATTCCCCCTGTACTCCTCCTACGGCCCGACAATGACTTTCATCGATAAGAAATGATTGTTCATATCAAAACCAACACGAAAAACCAAGTCAACATATGGGACACCTTTTTTTTTTAGTTTTCATAGAACATTGAGTAATAAGAGTACAGTATTTTTCAGATTCCCCCTGTACTCCTCCTACGGCCCGACAATGACTTTCATCGATAAGTAATGATTTTTGATATCAAAATCAACACAAAAAACCAAGTCAACATATGGGACAACGTCTTTTTTGGTTTTTATAGAACTTTGAATATTAGAAGTACAGTATTTTTCAGACTCTCCCTGTACTCCTCCTACGGCCCGACAATGACTTTTATCGATTAGGAATGATTGTTCATATCAAAATCAACACAAAAAACCAAGTCAACATATGGGACAACGTTTTTTTTAGTTTTCATAGAACATTGAGTAATAAGAGTACAGTATTTTTCAGATTCCCCCTCTACTCCTCCTACGGCCCGACAATGACTTTCATCGATTAGTAATGATTTTTCATATCAAAATCAACACAAAAAATCAAGTCAACATATGGGACAACGTCTTTTTTGGTTTTTATAGAACTTTGAATATTAGAAGTACAGTATTTTTCAGACTCTCCCTGTAGTCCTCCTACGGCCCGACAATGACTTTTATGGATTAGGAATGATTGTTCATATCAAAATCAACACAAAAAACCAAGTCAACATATGGGACAACGTTTTTTTTAGTTTTCATAGAACATTGAGTAATAAGAGTACAGTATTTTTCAGATTCCCCTGTACTCCTCCTACGGCCCGACAATGACTTTCATCGATTAGTAATGATTTTTGATATCAAAATCAACACAAAAAACCAAGTCAACATATGGGACAACGTTTTTTTTAGTTTTCATAGAACATTGAGTAATAAGAGTACAGTATTTTTCAGATTCCCCCTGTACTCCTCCTACGGCCCGACAATGACTTTCATCGATTAGTAATGATTTTTGATATCAAAATCAACACAAAAAACCAAGTCAACATATGGGACAACGTCTTTTTTTTGTTTTTATAGAACTTTGAATATTAGAAGTACAGTATTTTTCAGACTCTCCCTGTAGTCCTCCTACGGCCCGACAATGACTTTTATCGATTAGGAATGATTGTTCATATCAAAATCAACACAAAAAACCAAGTCAACATATGGGACAACGTTTTTTTTAGTTTTCATAGAACATTGAGTAATAAGAGTACAGTATTTTTCAGATTCCCCCTGTACTCCTCCTACGGCCCGACAATGACTTTCATCGATTAGTAATGATTTTTGATATCAAAATCAACACAAAAAACCAAGTCAACATATGGGACAACGTCTTTCTTGGTTTTTATAGAACTTTGAATATTTGAAGTACAGTATTTTTCAGCCTCCCCCTGTACTCCTCCTACGGCCCGACAATGACTTTCATCGATTAGGAATGATTGTTCATATCAAAACCAACACAGAAAACCAAGTCAACATATGGGACAACTTTTTTTGTAGTTTTCATAGAACATTGAGTAATAAGAGAACAGTATTTTTCAGATTCCCCCTGTACTCCTCCTACGGCCCGACAATCACTTTCATCGATTAGAAATGATTGTTCATATCAAAACCAACACAAAGAACCAAGTCAACATATGGGACAACTTTTTTTTTAGTTTTCATAGAACATTGAGTAATAAGAGTACAGTATTTTTCAGATTCCCCCTGTACTCCTCCTACGGCCCGACAATGACTTTCATCGATTAGTAATGATTTTTCATATCAAAATCAACACGAAAAACCAAGTCAAGATATGGGACAACGTCTTTTTTGGTTTTTATAGAACTTATAATAATCGGAATTATGTATTTTCAAAGTCCTTTTTTATTCCTCCACCCACCCTTTTACGGAAATGGATATAGTCTACTATTATCCCTAGTTAATACATAAACAACATTTCATTTCAAAATATGATACCATTCCACTATGTTTTTTAAGACGCTAACTAACTCGTCTGTCGGCCATGCCGCGGGATCACCAGTTACGGCGCACCGGTTGAACGCTAAATCTGTTGCTGGCAGAACTGTTGCCAGTTTCACATTCATGAGAAATATTAACGGGTACTTTAACAGGTAACGGTTACCTCCAATGCGCGGAGGGCGACTAAAAGTTCTTGATCGAAACAACCTGTTAATTATCCAATTACCACGCGGTTATTACAATGTTTGCCCGTCAGTAGGTTATACAAGCACTCCCGAAGTGGTCCGGTACATTCTGCCGTCAGTTCCGATCCACGAATAGATAAAGGCAAATTGATAAACGAAATTACCCATTTGACCGCTGTCCGTAGGTGTAATAACAGTAACATCGTGGAAAGTACGAGGTGAGCGCATTTGCATGTCGCCTGAGGATCGGCCGAGAGGGCAATTAATGCCCTTTTTAACCGCGTGGCGATTACACTCCGAGTATTAATTTCAGGAATATAACGTCTAATAACCGTGCACGGCTCCTAGATATAATTAGCTCCGCTGCTAATGTGTAAATAATTACCGCGGTTCAAGGTATTTCACGATCAGTATCTACCAAAAAGACCTATAATCAGTTGTTCTTAATACCTCCTCGAATTATCATAATTCGGGCGTTGTTTCACTGCCTTTACCGAGCGGCTGATTTGCCCTCATGGGCCATTTACATCATAGATTGCGCTCTCGCATGTGGAAGCGCTAATTGTGATGTAATTATTCGCCGGTAATTTGTTTCATACCTTTTCGGCGGCCTTCTGCCTCTGTTGCTGATTTCGGCGATTTGTCTAGGAATAAATTAGGCGCGATTACGGCTGTTTAAGGCTGTGATTTCTCCGCGTTGCCACACCTATCGTAAGTGCCTTGTTGAGGAATACCTCAGGCGTAGACGCAATGTACCTTACCGCCGTTTATAACTTCCTAATTGCCTTTTACCCACAAGCCTTTCCTCTTAGGAGCAAATTTGGAAAAGAATCTACTCGTTGATGAATGACAGAACAAGAAACCAACAGTGTAACTATAACTACGTAACGTATAATTACAAGAAACTTTCAATGCGGTATCGGACTTGAGTCGGTAATTTGTAAGCATATATATATTGGGTGAGTCTCCAATTGTACTTAAATTTTAACAGAAGATTGCTGAGGCGAAAAGAAACACTTTCTTCCTTTACTATTTTTTCCTATTCGGCTTGGTAGAAAAGATACAGGCCTTTGAAAATCCATGAAAAAATTGAATTTTTTGTTATATGTCCAAAGTAATTTTTTTTAACGGAATGATTTCTGGTACATTATTTCCTATCGGTAAAATAAACCTTCAATGAACACAAAATTCCTTCCAAATATCGAAGTTTCTTCATTATGACCATTACATTTCATGAATATAGTATAAAGTCAACGGGCTCAACTCTTAAATTTTCGTGAAATAACAGTATTTTTCATATTTTCTCGTAAAATGCTTAGTTTCCGAGTATTTTGGAAAAAATATCTGTCTTTCGAATTTCAGAATTCGGCTGAATGCAACTCTGTTCAAAGAATTCAATTTTTGCTACTTTATTCCCAAAATTCACATGCTACCTATATCTCATTTTTGGAAAAATTGCAATGAGCAGCTTTTCAACGTTGGCATAGCTCATGAAGAAAATTTAAAATGGCTATTTCTTTTCATCAGAAAAAAAGAACAAGAAAAAATAGTGGATATTCAAAAAATGGTCGTTTATAACTTCCTAATTGCCTTTCACCCACAAGAATTTCCTCTTAGGAGGGAATTTGGAAAAGAATCCTACCCGTTAATGAAAAACAGAACAAGAAACAAACAGTGTAACTATAACTATGTAACGTATAATTACAAGAAACTTTCAATGCGGTATCGGACTTGAGTCGGTAATTTGTAAGCATATATATATTGGGTGAGTCTCCAATTGTACTTAAATTTTGACAGAAGATTGCTAAGGCGAAAAGAAACACTTTCTTCCTTTACTATTTTTTCCTATTCGGCTTGGTGGAAAAGATACAGGCTGTTGAAAATCCATAAAAAAATTGAATTTTTTGTTATATGTCCAAAGTTTTTTGTCTAACAGAATGATTTCCGGTACATTATTTCCTATCGGTAAAATAAACCTTCATAAACACAAAATTCCTTCCAAATATCGAAGTTTCTTCATTATGACCATTACATTTCATGAATATACTATAAAGTCAACGGGCCCAACTATTAAATTTTCGTGAAATCATAGTATTCTTCATATTTCCTCGTAAAATGCTTAATTTCCGAGTATTTTGAAAAAAAAATCTGTCTTTCGAATTTGGCTGAATGCCACTCTGTCCGAAGAATTAAATTTTTGCTACATTATTCTCAAAATTTACAGGCTACCTATATCTGATTTTTGGAAAAATTGCAATGAGCAGCTTTTCAACGTTGGCATGGCTCATGAGAAAATTAAAAATTTTTATTTCTTTTCATGAAAAAAAGAAGAAAAAAGTATTTATTCAAAAAAAAAGTTTCTTCTGTTCAAATATACCCAAAAGTCGAGGACTTGCCTTTATTGACAAGGACATACCCAGAGGGAAGATTTTAATTAAGAAAAAAACAAAACTTGAAAACTTGTTATCGAACTAACTGAATATTTCGAACTTCATTCGACTTTAATGAGACAATAATAGATAATTATCACAGCAAGATCTAGTGAGTTTACTCAAATTACCGAGTAAATTACCTTCGAGAAATTCGACGCCTCGGTCAGGAATATGACTGATTACCATCGCCACAATGGTTTAGAATTACCTTTTTATAAGATTGAAAAAAAGTGATTTGTCGTATCTAATAATAATTAAGTCGAGACATGCCCGGAAAAAGAATGTAATCTCAAAGAAACACCTACAATTACATTGGCTTTAAATTACTCAATTGAATAAATACACACTGATTATGTATCTGGTTTATTCACTGATTAATGTCCCACCTTAGTGACGGTAATTTTCAATAATTAATATTAGTTGAATAGTTCTCGAGAATTCCCCTTGTCTTCAAAGTTATAATAGAGAATGGAGTACTTGAATGCATCCAAAATTAATCGAGATATTAACTAATGGTCTTCCTGATACCTAATTATTCTCGAAATTGAAGACAAAGGTATCTCTTGTTACGATCGTAGTCGGCCATGCTGCGCGTGGATAAAAAATTACTGGGAGAATGAAGGCTTCTTCTCAAGTTGTTCAATCCAATAACTTGTCACAACCCCTCATTTCTTTCGAAAACAAAAACATAATTTTATATCTTTTTAGATCTCAGTATATGGTAGTAAAGTATTACTTTTCCAATAATTTTTATTGGTGAAGACAACAAATATGAATGAATCAAGACAATTTATAGGCGATTGAGAGTTTTTTCAACTCACTCCCAGTTTCTCAAACAGATTCTTAAAAAAAATTAAAACTCGGAAATCAGTTTGAAAAAGTCTTTCCCAACAAAGAACAAGGAACAATAATCACTAGGTAGGTATATCAGATTTCTTCATCCAGAGAAAATCGCAAATGATAGGTCTCATTTGATTCAATCTATACATACACCCGAAATTAAAGGTAATGAAGTTAATTTCATAGAATCATATAAATCAATGTCTCCGTATGTCAATAGACAAATCAATTATCCACGATTCTGAATATTACCCGATTTATCTAAAGGAGTCTGATTAATTGAAGTGAGAGAGTAATACGTTGTATGAATATGCAATATGCATGATCTCATTTTCTTCTTCAATGGTGTTATGTATTCACCTGAATTATTATCTCTTGACCTAACATACCTACAACACATATTGTCATTTGTTTACAATTTCAAGATCGAATTCGAATTGAGGAAAAATTGGTCAGATGATGTTTACGAAGATGCTGTAAATTAAGTTAGAGTAAGTGAACTTCCGAATTGATTTGTGTCCGTTAATCTTTTGGTGATTGCCATGTGTTTGGGCAGTTACGAATATTAGTGTTCTAGATTTTTGTTATTACTTTTTGTATTGTATTTCATTTGTAAATGAGATTTTGTTTTAGAGATTGAAAAAGGAAATGCAGTAACTTTCCTGAATATGTATTATAATCCAGATCTGATTAAGACTAAGAGAGTTGTCGATGGTAATTTAAAGGTAATAATTTTGGTTGTGCGTGTTCAACATCAACATTATTGGAAAAGAAATTGTAGCTTACCTCCAGGAAACCTATGGGGAAATATCCTGCCATGTCTCGAGAGGAGCCAAGGGTAAAGGGGGTAACTGTCTCTTGGAGGAGTGTGTGGATTCATTGGTGAAGGTTGATTGAAGGTGTGCTGCCCCGAACTTAGGGCAGCAGCCAAAGCTGCTCCTTGAAAATGTGCCGCCAAAGCGAAGGGGTGCTGACCAGGGTGATTGTGCATCAGCTCAGGCTGCATGAAGCCTCCTTTGGGCATCATGTTGCCTTCATAGGTAGGACTAGGTCGCACTAAAGTATGCGCGGGAATCCCAGGCACCATTATGGGAGGTTTTGGGGATCCGATCGGGGACCTTTGAGGCGAACTATTAAGTCTATTATCCGTATCGCTCGAAGGGCTCAAAGGAGCCGAACTTTCCGAAAAATGAACCGGGGAAGAGTGCGGACTTGGAGGCTGGTTGGCACCCCCTACGATAGAGTCAATAGAAAACCCGATTTTCGGCTTGGACGGCACTGCCACTATTGGTGTAGGTGCCAAAGGCATCATGTTTGACTTCACCAAACTCTCTCGGAAGTAATCTAGCTGAGCCAACATCGGGAGGTCGTTACAGATGCGATTCTCCCAAGCTGGTCATTTTCCGGTCACAATCCGTCGGCAGACACTCAACACAATTCACTGCACTCAAAGTTCGATCAACTGTCTCAAAAAGACCAAGGAATAAACAGTCCTGCTCAACAACTGTCACCAAACGACGTGTCAATTAACGTCAACGTTGAAAAAAACTCAGAACGCGGCGTTAACGTTTTTTAACATTAACCATGCTACCGTAAGAGACGCTCTTTAGCTAATAAACTGGTCAACCTATCTTCTGCGGTCGCCAGCTGAAGGGGGAACGGTAATGTCGTGGCGGGGATAATTGGCACTCCTCTCACCCCATTGGCCGACGCGATTGAGCCTGCTCCTGCTGCATCGTCACCGGATTGGCTGATTACCGCCGTTTAAAAGGTAATAGCCACTTTGGCCCCGCCCACATCCGGCGCCGCCCACGGCCCTGATTCCAGAACGGGTTTATAGAAATAAACGTTCAATTATCACACTTACGACTCACCCTTTAGTTTGTTTTAAAACAAACAGGTTGTTTCTTCTTTTTCCGAACGGAGATGATCAGTTGACATTTCGTCGTTTTTCCTGGTCGAGTTCGGTAGACGGAACGCCTCGTTTTGCGCGCGCAACCGTAGAGGTGGAGTTTGGATTATGGGACAAATTAATTCCGATAACGTTTCGGTGTTAATGGAGCCTCTTCAGTTTGATTCGCGGTTGGGTAACACCGGGAGATTTTGGATGGAACTGGAGGATTGTGAGTTGAAAGGAACGATGAAAAATAGTTGGACTAAATAAGCGAACAAGGAGACATCGTACAGAGGGAACATTCAATTGAAGATTAAACCTCCGAAAATTTTGTGATTGACTTTATAAGTGCAGGAAGATGCGTCCTGTAGCAAGTATATTTTTTTGTTAAGAGTTGCCAACATTATTCAACATAGGTATACTTCTGGCAACAATAAAAGGAACAGAAAAATTTTCCAAATTTTTTGGTATTTTTCAAGAGGCTGTATCTCAGTGAAAAATGGTCGTATGAAAAATAGAAACATCAACTATTGAAGCTTGAAGACTCTAGTTTTTGAATTTATTGGTTAACAATTTTTCAGAGTAAGGGTAGCCATGCAATTCTCGAATAAAGCACGAAGATTTTTTTTTTTTAATTTTCAATTTTATTTTGCTCTACGAGCATGGAATTTTTTTTGAGCTTTACCGATGCAAGGGCTGCATATCCTGTTTATTCAGCTCTAATTTGTTTTTCAATATTCTCGGAAATGACCTTTTGTCTTCGAGATATGCAATTTTGAATGCAAAACGACCTTTTTTTCACTCAACTGCTGATATCTCCGGAACTACTGGAGGCCTTGCAAACCAAGAGCCCATTTCTTATTCTGCAGAAAATTTCCCACAAAAATCTTTCATGTTCGATCAGAAGAAATTTTTTTTTCACCTGTAACGGTTATATGAAAAAAGAGCAAGAAAATGCCATTTTGTCATTTGTTTGTTAACGGACTCGCTACAGGAGAAAAAAATTTTTTTTAATTAAGCATTAACGATTTTTGTAGGAAATTTTCTGCAGAAAAAGAAACCGGCTGTCGGTTTGCTAGGACTCCAGTAGTTATGGAGATATCGGCAGTTGAATGAAAAAGGGTCCTTTTGCATTCAAAATGGGATATCTCGAAGACAAAAGGTTATTTCCGAGGGTGGTCAAAAAAAAATTAGACCTGAATAAACAGGCTATGCGAGCTTTGCATCGGTCTAACCTGAAAAAATTTCCATGCGCATAGAGCAAAAAAAAAATTTGAAAAATAAAAAAAAAATTTTCTTCGTGCTTTATCCGAGGATTGCATGGCTTCCCGTACTCTGAAAAATTGCTAACCAATAAATTCAGAAACTACAGTCTTCAACCTTCAAAAGTTGATTTTTTTATTTCTCATAAGACCATTTTTCACTGAGATACAGCCTGTTTAAAAAAACCAAAAAATTTGGAAAATTTTTCTGTTCCTTTGATTGTTGAGAGAAGTGTAGATATTTCTGTTTAGTGAATATGTTAACCTTTTTCTGCAAACGAATTTGATTTTTACTTTCCTTCTCAAACAAAACTTAGGTAGGGATGAACAATTATAAAACTAATATGGATGTGTTCTTTCATTGAAATTAAATTGAGTTCTTAATATTTCTGTGCGATGTTGTTAGAAATTCAGTATCAAACCTATTTCTAATGTGATCATTTCAACTAGAGTTTTGAAAATACGTTTCTAACCGTACAAAATGAAGGCTTTCTACTGTAACAAAAAATAATTAAAGCAATTCGGTGGAGTGTTAGAAGTTTGAACTTAAACCCTTAAACCCCCTCCCTGGCCACGCCCATGGGCTGTATATAGAATCACTATATTTATCTTACTTATGTATAGGTAAGTATTTACCTAATAATGGACCTAGATATAGTCCTCAAGGTTGAGAAAACTTTTTTCGAATTACGAATTTGTCCATTATTTTCTATTCTTATTAGGTATTCTTTTATGTCATATACTTTTTCTTCTTTTTTCGTGAGGTACCTGCATCTTGATAGGTATGTACCTAATCAGATGTAGGTATATCTCTGGAACGGTTAGATTAAGTTGGAAACCAAATTTATTTTACTTCCTCTATGGGAATTTCAAAGATCTTTCATTTTGTTTTAAAATGAAGAAAAAGTGAAAAAATTTTATGGTTCCTTCCCATACGAAAAACATTTTTGAAAATAGTAGTTAATAATCGAAATGAATACCATCTTCAATTTATAGATACAGATAGGAAGGGAGAGATTAAATCAGATTCTGTCACTAAGAGAAGAGATAGACCAGTTCCGACCTTATTTGGACTCATCAGTATCACACATCTCACAGGAAAAAAATCTTTATGAAAAGCCTCTAGCTTTGAGACTGCCAGTAATGTCTTTTTGAGTAACTTAATACAAATGGCGACATCTAAAAGAGAGCAAGATAAGTTTTACCTTTCCAGTTCATGGGCTGAAAAGTAGATTTTAGCAGTGGTTCTAAATTAAGACCCGATGCAGCTTTTTTCAAGTGATGGAAAAATAAACATGAGGGATGCATTTTTAACGGAGTCAATTATTGATTGCTTATTTATAAGAAAAACAGTTTCATTTAAGTATTGTAATAATAGTTGATAGTAAACTTTGAACAATTACTTCCAACATTAATTCCCGAAATATTTCATGATGCTTCCGATCAGAAAAGTCAAATATTTCTTGAAGAATTGATTCCACAATTTTATCATATATTCTAAAATGTTTGGAACAAGATGGACAATTCATTATCTTGAAAATTTACAAATTGTACAAAAGATGTTGTTTTCATTTCGAGTTTTCATTGCACATTCGAGAAAGTTAATTTAGATACTAAATTAACACTCTCAAAAAATATCGCACTTAATACAAAAATAACCGCTAAAAACGTTGATGAGAAAAATATAATAATGCTTCTATACAATGCGGTGAGTTGTCTCTCGAAATTCAGTGTCTAAAGGTCCCAAACTTCCACCGCCATAAATAACAGCCCAGTTAAATTAGTACCTCAACGTTTCAAGGTAAGATTTGTGACAGAGTTACAAGAACATTACGTCTGAGACACCCGTTGTTACCCCCTGTGAATGATGGGGCAAATTAAAGTGAAAAAACAACCCTGCATCTCATGAGATGAACATCTGGTGATTCTGTCCACTCCTTTCAGGAATCACGTAAAGCGGTGTTCCCAAAATACAAGACTCTAACAGATTCAATATTGATTATGCCAAGATTCCATCATGATCCACAAAGATTATTTCATAAAAATTTTCTAGATACCTACCAATTCAGCATACGGTTTTGTGAAAGCGAATAAAACGAAATACTCACAATTTTTTCATTCTAATTGACTACAACATTTTTTTTTTTACTTATTATATATTCTATAGTTCTATATTTGAGAAATAAATTTTTTTTTGTACAACTGCCATTAAAAGTGACACTTTTAATGACAGCAAACAATGTTGAAATTGATTGTTTACGTGGAAGCGTGTTTAAAAATATTTTCAACATTAGTGTTAAAAATATTTTCAGCACTCCATTTTCTTATGATGAAATTAGATGAGAAAAATTCAGCAATTGCAAATTTTATTATCAATATTTAACAATCATTACTTATGAACATTAGTATTAATCGTAAGATTAGAACAATTACTAACATTAATGCCCTGTGACGTTAGGGAGCTTCGCAACACATTATTAGAATCTTCAGCACCATCAGTACCTGTAGAAACCGGAAGTACAAAATCTGTTGAGGTTGGGAGAATTTTTTCAGCAATGACATTTCTATATGCAATGGAATGATCAACATAACCCTCCTCTACCGTCGTAGACTTCCATCCACCATGTTTTTTATATCCGTAATATTTGCTCCTGATTCTGCTAGCAATGAAGCGGAGGATCTTCGAAGACAGTGTCCTGTTTATTGCTTTGGTTCTGGCAGTTTGAGAAATTCGGCAACAAAAGATGGAATTTTCCCAAATGTATTAATACCAACTATATTGGCAGTGCATTTATTATTCATGTATTTCAGGAAAAAACGACGATGTTTGATGACAGAAGGGCGCAGTGCAAAGTAGGTACTTATGAAAATAGTCTATACATACTGCCCAATAATACTGAAAGAACGACTGACTTTCGTTTTTGTATTTGGAAGTGTATAACCAATGATTTATTTGTTATTTCGATGTCTTCGACTGATAAATTACACAATTCTTCACGCCGACAGGCTCCAAATAATCCGAAAATAGTTCCATCTTAACCATCAAGTATATTTCTCATCTGGTGACTCCTTTATAAACTTTTCAACTTGTTCACAAGTGAGAATTTTCGATTTTTTGGGACGATATCCTTCACTTTTCCGTTTTAAATATGCTATTACCTTAAAATATTTACTAATATCCACACGATTTTCTACAAGGGCGCTTGACTTTATCATTGAAAATTTGCTCCACAAAGTTGATGAACTCCATATTTTTGATTTTTCTTCTAAGTATGCCAGGAAAACAGTTCCACTGAAGTTCCCTTCTACATTTTTCAATTTACACCAGGCCAGGAAATTGTTATATGCAATATCGTACTGCTGAACAGATTTTTTAGGTAGGAGTTCCAGATTTGCTCTTCTTGCAGACTCTTCAATATCCAGAGGAGCAACCAAATCGTCACTTTTATTAATAATTGGACCCTCGACAAACATATTAAGCAGGTGAAAACCCAAGACGAAAATTGGACAGGAACGAAATTCAAATGACAGCGTCTTTTCTTATTTGTAAGTAATCATAACGTTGGCAACTTTTGCCATTCACAACAACCTTTTGATTATTTGAATATTAAAATGCATTTTGAAGTTTATTGTCATTGCAAATTCGCCCATTTCATTATCAAAATAGGGCAGTTGTACAAAAAACATTTGTATGGTATTCGTGTTAAAAGTGATTTTATTTTGTTTGTGAAATTGTTTTTCACCCACAAAATGAAACGTCACTTTTAACACTTATTTCATAAATAACTTTTTCAATGCGTTCCTCAGTTTTGCATCTTTAAAAGTTCAGGATAGCAGTTACGGTTAACAAGAAAGGGTTAGGAGGGAGCGGTTTTAACCTTTTGTATTTACCGCTAAAATATAACATTTATGGAAACTATATTCATTCTCCCCTTCCCACTAAATCAAGAAATCTATTAAAAGTGCGTGCTTGTTATCGCCAGACATGCAAATTACAAGTTCGAAATGAAAAATGCCACAATTCCACGATTTTCGCATGACTAAAAGTGTTGTGGTAGACCACTTAAAAACGTAAACCGACAGGCTTACTCACTGCCCCCCATTATATGGCCATATTTCAACCACAAAATAATCGGAGGATTAGTCGAGGATAGATCAATAAATAAAAGTTTATTGGGTTCCAACGATATAATTAATTCAGGCCTGGGTCCGAAAATGTCTGCCCATTATGGTTCAATTAGTTTCTGGAGGTAAAATTTCAAATTGCCCCACTGAATTTATGTTAAACGGGAAAATTTAGAAAGCGTATAAGTATCGGCTGTTATAACATAATGATAGGGTTGTTAATGACCCCTGTGAAATGGGCCTTAACTGTTCTTTCGCGTGGTGACTGACATTAAGATTGGGCCGAATAGGTTCTGGTTTTTTCGGCCATGCTGACGCCTACGAGGTTCCTCTACTTCAAATGCGCCATACGAAGAATTAAATAACATAAATTTCAGAAAAATACACATCTTTAAACCTCCATGATTTTTTTTAAAGGTACAAGGTGTAAGTCTTTGAACATTTATTTTAACAATATGTACCTATATTTCTCAAGTGGAAAAACACATTTTTAGCAAATCATTCAGCCAAGAAAAAAACATTTCTACTGTTGCTGAATGGCGATGGATTTTTGCAAAAGTAAAAGCTTTTCTCTATTTCAGAATCGTAATGAGTTCATTACAGTACTAAAAGTAGTGCTGTAATGAAACTCATTACAGCATTGTTTCCAGTTATATTTTTCGTTTTATGATTGTCAGTACTGACCTTCGATCGAATCAAGTTTCGAATCAAATCAATTCAAATTCCGTGATCTGTCAAATTTCGTATTGTCACACCAACTGCAAAGATACAAAACAAAAGTCACTAATCTGAATTTTCATTTGAATTTCGAGAGGGTTTTCACAAAAATTGACTGAAATAGAGAAAATACCGTCTAATACTCGTTGCAGAAGGCAATTCCAACACTCATGCTATCGAAAACTCGCTCCTTCGTCGCTCGTTTTCGAACTTCGTGTTGGAATAGGAGCTCATTCTGCAACTTATTTTAGAATACCTATACTATAATGAATCCAATGTTAGATATATGTATTTCTTATTTATCATATTACATTAATATTTGGTTAGACTTTTTCTTTGGTAATGTGAAAAATGCTACACTCTGTTCAAACCTGAGCGAGAGCAATAAAACAAGGTTCGCGCAGCGGTAGGAGGGCCTTCGGATAGTTACTTTCCGTCCAGAGTCGAATCGAGGAGATTTCATACAATCGTTCAGTTTTAACTGAATGAACGGAATTAATTTGTCGGAATCTTGCAAGATTCCGACCCAAATCTCTAAAACTCTGGTGTTTCCTGGAATTACCTTGCCGCAATCTAGAGCATAGTTCCGAGTACGACCCTGGCAATCTTTTGGGGCGGTCGAAGGGAGCGGTTGTTATGACCGTTTGACCAATACGAGCTTCATTGTGCGCAAACCAGACGATTCTGTTTGTAATTATTGCTCTCGCTTAAGTTTGAACAGAGTATAGTTCAGAATGAATTCTTCTAATAATTATTCGAAAAAAATACTGAAATACCAAAAAAAACACTACCAAATACCCATCACTTCGAAACTGGGGATGGGATATCATCGCTGCACAATATTTCTAAATTTAAGTAGACATTTGAAAGACTAGATGGCGCTCATAACTATAGTCACTTCGTCTCTTCTTTGAGAGAACTCTGCCTCCAGAGACTCAGATAGAACTCAACAACTTGGTGCTTGAACTTGCTGATGGCTGATATAGGTCATAAGCATAGAACAATAAAAAAACCTACAGTAGAAATCATCATCCTTTGGACTAAATGCCAATCCCCTCGTTCCTTACAATCCTAACCTAACCTATTTTTTAAAATTACAGACATCTGCACTAGATG